>JBBMOE010000022.1:1967342-2019525 GCA_037975065.1 Chaetodon trifasciatus
AGGAGGAGGAGGAGGAGGAGGAGGTGAGGCGAGACAGCAAACCGCATTCCCAAGACAATGGACGGTCTGTGGGACTTGCTGAAACTCTGAGGGCCCTGGGGCATGTTGAGGAAAGAGGGAAAAATGGAGGGAGTGAGGAAAAAAGAAAGATGTTAAGTAGAGTAAGAAAAGAGGTTAGAAAGAAAAAGAAAACAAAGAGAGAGCGAGCAGCCAAATAAGGAGGAGGTGTAAGAGAAAGGGAGTGCTGGCTCTGCTGTAGGGAAGCGATGGGACGGGGCTGCTGTTACTCTAGTTTACCTACGAGCCCTTTCAGCACTGTCAGACCTCGTGTTTCATCCTCTGCTACGTTCAGGTCACATCATACAAACCATAAATATGAGCAGTGATGTGGGAGCGTCCACCTACTGGCCCAGGAAGCTGCTTAAGAGGGGCAGTAAACCACAGCGGAGCATCTCGTCTCTTAATGACATTTGTTAGTGGACCAACATTTGCTGTTTGAAATAGCACCACGGCTTGTTTCTACCTGAAGGCCGAAGGCGTTTTAATCTTGTATCCTAGTCATTTTCCAGGTGAGGCGGCCTGCCGTCGCTGTATAACACTGAAGGAAACCCTGTAAGCAGGAGGCATGATTTCCTGACAGCTATGATATCTCCGACTTGGCGAAAATAGCTGCTGAAGTCAAAGTCCAAAAAACTAGTGCCAAACTAGCGGCACAGTAATTGGAAATAAAATCCAATACTAATACTAACACAGCTGAGTCAGCTAATTACAGCTGAGCTACCTGGTTTAACTTGAAACCAATGCAAATACTGTATGTAATGTTCTGTATGTATAACAGCTAATTTAGGCAACTTTTCCTTTAATCTGGGGTGATTATGGTGCTAGAAAATGGGTAACCACCTCTGAATAATGTCTATAGTCATGTATCCAACTAACTGTCAAGTGAATTTGAAGTGAACTTTGGAAATGTCGCAAAAAAAAAAAAAAAAACTAAATGTGAATTAGGCACATTTCCATCAACTGGAGTGAAGAAGAAGGCGGAGAAGAAGAAATAAAACCAGCCATCTTCACAATCTTCAAGAGAAAAGTATGGAAACAGCTTCTTCTCCTTCTCTCAGACCGGAAACAGCTCATCAGTCATGTGAGTTAAATGTTTGAACTCATTCAGAAAAGGTTTTCCATCTTCCATTAAGCACATTAACGCTTTCAAAAAAGGCAAAAACATCATCAAGCAAGAGTAAAAAAGTTTTTCAGAATACTTCAAAACACGCATTAAAGACACATTGATGGAAACCAGGAAATCTGTTTTCCGATCGATTTGTGTTCAGGGATTGTGCTTTAGCTGATCTGCACCTGCACAGAAACATCACTACACGTGGTTTAGCTATTGACGCCACGTGGGGAAGTTTCTGATGGAGGTTGTTGGCGGTTTAGACACAATTAAGAAGAGCTGAAGAAAGACTCTCAGTGGTTTTCAAGCATCCTGAAAAGCCATTTCCACTGCAAACCTTCTGCTCGATGTTATCACCGCTTTGTATAAATGAATGAAGATGAACACGGTGACTGCACCTCAGCAGTCTCCCACAAATAACATCACAAGTTACAGTGACATAACTCCTGTTCCGTGAGTACATCCGTCT
The DNA here is from genome assembly GCA_037975065.1 of Chaetodon trifasciatus. NCBI lineage: Eukaryota > Metazoa > Chordata > Actinopteri > Chaetodontiformes > Chaetodontidae > Chaetodon > Chaetodon trifasciatus. The sequence goes on from JBBMOE010000022.1 coordinate 1,968,983, forward strand.
GTATTACAAAGTAAATGAAATGCAAACAGCTACTGCAGAAATATAATTAAAGCATAATAGGGCCTAATTGTGCACAAACTAGGTGTAGTGTTGTGTGTGAGCAAGACTCAACTATCAAATGGAAGCTGCACTGCAGCTATTTTCAGTGTGCCAAGCATGAACATGGCTTTACTCTTACTTGACGGTCACCCATCCATGAGACGGCAACCTTACGACCACACCTGCCGGCTTCTTCCCTCCCGCCATCCCACCTCCACTAGCTCCTCCCGGTGTGTGTTACCAGGCGACACACTGGGAGATAAACGGCCTCGGTAGGACCTGCTGACCTCTGGGCCACCAGTCGACAGGCTCCCAGTGTTCAGCAGGGCCTGACGTACAATGAGATCTGACATTAATGTGCTCTATTTGCATTCTTGCTTCCAGGAAGTATTTCGGTTGCCAGGCAGCGCGGCTCATAGCTTGCCATAGCTTGTTGTCAGAGACAGCGGCGTCGGGGAGGCGCTCTTTCAGGGATGATTTAAACTTCTACTTCAGTGACACCAGCCTTTCATCCACCGCACAAGACAAGACCGAGACCGCAGAGCAGCTAGTTCCCGTCCGGCTATTCTGGGGTCAAAGAGCCGACACCTCCTGGGTCGGCCCCCGCGCCGTCATTAGGACGGAGGTTGACAAATATTTACTCTGGAGGTGTCGCGGAGGGGGGAAGATGAAGAAGAGGAAGAGGAGGTAAAGATTTCCAGAGAGCACCTCACTTTCGCTGAACACAAGCACGCATGTAGGCAGGCGAACTCTCACCAGCATCGCCATCAATAAATAAATAGAGGCTGACAGAAATATCCCCAGCATCGTCTCAGCCAGCGTAGCACAGCACTGGCACGCACAGAGAGAGAACCAGAGAGGGGACACACACACACACACACACACACACACACACACACACGCATGCATAGACTGAGATGTGAAGATAAAGGCTGGGAGAGACGGCGACAGAGAGAACAAGAAGGAGAGAAACAGAGCGAATAAAAAGGGACGCGCAGACAAACAGAGAAGAAGAAAAAGAAAATGGAGAGATTTAAAGAAAGAGGAAGGAGATGCCTCGGTTCTTTGTGCTTGGTGCTGGTCTCCAGTCAGTAGAAAGGATTAATAGTGGAGGTAAAACATGCTTACTGTTCACTCTTGTGCACAGAAGGGGGGTTGGAGGGTGGGGGGTTATTTTCTCTCACACACTGAACGCCCCACATTTGCCCTCCGCTCCACCCAAGTCAGACTCCTTCTTTCCCCTCACCTCCAAACCCCAACAGACGGACACACACCAGACAAGGCTGTGTGGCGCTGCAACACACACACACACACACACACACACACACACACACACACACACACACAAACGACCCCCCTGTCTCAGCCTCCGCTCCGTCACTCTGTCTCAACTTCTGGTTCTGATTTAGGAAACAACCTCCTCTCGTTCACCGCTCTCTCCTTCCTCTCCTCAATTCATCGCTCTCTCTCTCTCTCAGCGTGTGTGTGTGTGTGTGTGTGTGTGTGTGTGTGTGTGTGTGTGTTTGAGAGTTAATGCATACACCAACACGTGTGCGAGCACAGCCTGAGACATTTATGCCCCCTGCGTGAGTTGTGGTTACACACACATATATAGACTCGCACACACACACACACACAGAGCAAGCAGCACCCGAGATCATATTCATGGAGACACATGCTCCCCCTCTTCAATGATTAGTTTAAATATGGCAGTGATCACAGAACGGCAGGAAGACCCAGCACACACACACACGCACACACACACACATACACCATCCCCTCTCTCTGCTCCACAACACACACACACACTTTTCATTTGCTGTTTCCCCTCCAAGCAGTGCCGGCAGGCTGCCAAGCAACACATAAACATGGTGCATTGCATTTCACAGCCTTTCTGCAGGTACAGTAATGCAAACACTGGAAAATATTTAAGCCACATCAGCGGCCCGCTCGCTCTCAGTCGGAACCGCGGCTTCTGAGATTCTGATGCTTCTACCAGCAAATTGCACCAGTGGGCAGTAAAAATGTTGGTGGCTGTTGTGTCATTCTGGTGCAAACTGGAGCAAAGAACCAGATTATATTTCATTATTAATGAGTTGGGAGTTGATAAAATATGTTAATGGTTTTCAATTACAAGCTAGCTTGTTAGCTTGGGAGGACTATGGCCTCTTAAGCAAAGCATTTTGTCTTTATTTTGTATTTCATGTTATTGACTTTTTAATTTTTCAGCTTGTTTAGGTGAAGATGTTGAGGATTTTACTCCTTCTCCGTCCCAGATTCTGTCTGCTTCTCCCTCTAATGCTAATCTGTCCTTCTCAAACTTTGCTCTGTCACTTCCTCTTTTGTCTGTCTTTTTATCTTTCTCCTTCCCCGACTGAGGGAGCTATCCATCCGCAGAGATATCAGCCTGAACCGAAGCATTTCACAAAACCGGCTACAAATTCAACAAGAAGACGCAGCCCTGTGACTTCAACAAATACATAAATCAGGAAGTCCGTTCAGGATCAACTCAAGTCACCATGATGAGCCTTTAGCTGATCTGTGTTTCAAATTTGTGCATATGTCACATCTATGCAGGATGCAGGCAGCACAACGCTGCATGCAACGTTGAGGCTTTGAAGGCAATCATGTGCTTTGGAGCGCTGGGAGTCTGCAGGTTTTGACGTCGACACAACACAACACTGATCAACACAACTGGAAAGGCATACTGTCTAAGTGACGTCAGTGGAAGTCTGCATGCTGCACGTTGGGAGAAACTTGGATTTTCTGACCGTGACATTAGTCCAAATATGCTCAGAAGTCTTCATCATTTGCTCCTCTGATCCACAAAAAGAATCAGTGCATAAATTAAAAAAATGAATAGCACCAACACATGATTGCAGCTTTTCTGGCTCTTATCTGGGTAAGGTCTTCGGGCGCACTGGTGTCGTGGCTCTCGAGGTGGCAGTGTTGGTTGGTCATTCCTCCACTTTGCTCCAGATTGAATGATCTCAACAACTATTGGCCGGATTGCAAAGAAATTTCTACTAGCGTTGCTGAAAAGCATGTGTCTGAGAGTGCAGACTTCCACTGATGTCACTTACACAGCATGCCTTTCCAGCTGAAGTCGTGTTAATCAGTGAAATCATCTGATGTTGTGTCTGGTTGACATAAAAACCTGCAGACTCCCTGCGCTCCGAAGCACAGGGTTGCCTTTACAACCTCGCTATTGCATGCAGTGTTGTGCCGTTAGCATTCTGCGTAGATGTGACACATTCACAAAGTTACAACACAGGTCAGCTAAACGCTAGTCAATGTTAGCATGCTAGCAGACTACACTGAGATGGTGAAGATGGCAAGCGTTACACCTGCTAAACATCAGCATGTTGGCTTTTTATTGTTAGCATGCTGATGTTAGCATTTAGCTCAGAGCACAGCTGCGCATACGTACAGCATGCTAGCATGGCTATGGACCTAGCTTTGTTTAGACATGTTTTTCTGACCAATGAGAGTAAATCTAGAGACAACATCCTTTCCCCGATTGTTCCCTGTCAATAATGTTCGGCAATATTTGCATCAGAAGCTGCAAAACCTGAACTTCCACTGCAGCTCAATGTGATCTTAAAGGAAGGAGTGTGTGACGGCGTCCAGTGACAAGCCATTTTAATATGAGATGAGACTCGTTAAGAAAACACTAACATGACGGTGAGGTTGGACAGAGACTTATGAGCTTACAGAGCACACAGCCGCAAACACACACACACACATACGCACACATTTACACACAAACCTGGACCAGCAGCTTGATTATACGATCATTTACACACACGCTTCCACAGCCTATAACACACACTGGCTTCCTGCTCCTCCCCACCTCTCCTCTCTCCCCTTTGCCTCCGTCATCTCCTCCTCTCTCCTCCCTTCCTTATACCCCGTTTTTTTCCCTTTTTTACCCCTTGTTTAACTTAGTCCTGCTTCTCTCTCCCTCTTCTTTCTCGCTCTCTCTTCACTTCCCCCTCCCCCCCAACAGCCCTCAGCCAATGGCGTCTGGGTGTCAGGCAGCTCAGAGAAGCTGTTGTCATGGTGACGGGGCTCCTGTCTGTGCTCTGTCCCTCAGGCATCCCAGATCCAGAAAGCAGCATCGTGTTTACGTGAGAGAGGAGAAGAGAGGACAGGAGAGGAGAGGAGAGGAGAGGAGAGGAGAGGAGAGGAGGAGAAAAAAAATGAGGGGGAGGGGAGGAGGAGGGAGGAGAGAGGAAAACAGTGCTGGGGATAGACGTGAGGGACAGAGAGGAGGAGGAGGAAGAGGAGGAGGAGATTGTGGAGGGAGGGAGCGAAAACTGCCCCACTTTGACCAGCTTTTGTTCTGCTATGTCTTTGGGTTTGGAGGCCCTGCATGTGCATGTTCATGTGTATCTGAGTGTGTGTGTGAGTGTGTGTGTGTGTGCGTGTGTGTGTGTGTGTGTGTGTGCGCGCCTCACATGGCCCTGTAGACACCCAGGCATCTCACACCCCTATTCCTGGCACCTCCACCCAATCTCTGACCTTTCCTGGACTCCAGCACGCAGACACACACGCCTGATCCAGCAACACAATCACAGCTCTTTATATGCACCCCCCCAACACACACACACACACACACACACACACACACACACACACACACACACACACACACACACACACACACACACACATGCATCCAAGATCATGTAACCAGCCCAAAACACTTGCACCTGGTGTGGCCTAAAATAAGGTCCCCAGGCAGCCATGTTGCAGGGTGGCGTGACGATGACAGCAGCTTGGAGGGCCTGTGCTGACCACTGTGCCACTGAACAACACATACACACACACACACACACAAATACGCACACACAAACATGCGCACACACACAGTCTAGATCATTTATCTCCAGGGGGCATCTGTTGCTGATTGGTCGATGCCATCGTCTGTGCCCTGACCATGACACTCGCAGTATGGGGGTTTGCTTTTGCACATTTTAATGCCGTACAGTGTGTGTGTGTGTGTGTGTGCAGATACATAACTATTCCAATAGAGCAGGTGTTGAGCAGCACCGCAGGCCTTCCCTACTGTATAATGAACCCCGTCAGCTCTTGTGTCTGTATCAGTGGTGGCCTATTGCTCTATAGTCTCCACACTTGACTTTTTCTTCCTTTTCACAGGACAATCCAGCACGCTAATTGCAAGGTAAACAACTGAAGAGGAGCGTCAACCCCACAGGAGCTCTTTTCCTCTTCTCTCCTCTCCTCCCTCCCTCCTGTTCCTTCCTCTCGTCTTTTCTGAGGCGAGGTTGGTTAAGCCCCCCTTCAGAATCAGAATCTGGACAAGCACCAGTTGGAAGCTAATCCGGCTCGCCGACTGGACCCCTCCTCCGAAACGGCACAGCGGGGGTGGACTGATGAAAGGGAGGCTGATATGAGGGACATGAAAGGCATTGTAGAGGCAAACAGAGCAGCAGACACAGCCTGCCTCAGACCCCCGCGCCGCCTTCAGCACTGTACAACAAGCCATTTAGGACATTAAAACAGCACAAAATCGTCAGAGTCATTTCCTTATTCAAGCTGAAGGCTCGCATCCAACTTTCTTTTAGCTGGACATTTCTACTCTGCTGCCACTTGATGCACAGGTTAAGGCACTGAATGTCGAAACTGTGCTCACGCTGCGTTCTTATAACTATGAACATCCTGTTTGTTCAAGGCCGAACCTCAAGACCGGAACATAACGTTTCGGCCACAGCCAGCGAACAAAATCAGCCTCTATTGGCATAAAAAGCCTGTATGAGGGAAAAGCCTCGAGGTCATCCTCAATGATCTTTTAGCACAACTGCCCTGTCAACAGTCAAAATGAAGTAAGTCGTAAAAGTATTTTAATTTTGAGTTGAAAAGATGGCTCCAAAATGGATCCAGCAGGTTTGTACTTGCAGCAGTGTGAGTGCACTTCCGAGCCGAGTGTTTGAAACACTCTGCGTGCGTGCATCCAAGAGCGTAATTTCCTCTGGGGGTAAATGTCCCCGTCATGTTTCAGAATCCAGTTTTCGCTTCTGCTGCTCTTATAGTTTCAGTTTGGTTTATTCACTAAAATCTCTCCAAATGATATCACCCTAATGTCCAGCTGCCAAAATCCAGATAAGAGAAGAGAAGATAAAAACGTTAAATTTCGTTGCCTGTAAAGGTCCAGTGTGCAGGATTTAGGGATCTATTGGTGGAATTTGAATATAATATTCATTAGTGTGTAATCACCTGAAATTAAGAATCTGTTGGTTCTGTGTTTCTACAGAAGCTCAGATCGGACAAACTTAAAACTGGCTCTAAAGAGCGCCTTTCACGTAGCTGCCACCGTAGCTGTGGTTGCAATCTGCAACCTCACAGCTAGATGTCAGCAAGTCCCACACACTGGACCTTTAATCAATATCATACGCACACAGTAAATAAGCGTTTGAACAGCAGTTTTCTAAGAGGCTTTCTTTGCCCCTGATTTTGCCTTTCAGGCCCCTGTCCTTGCCTCTGATTGGTGGAGGTTGTACCTGCAGCTGTAAGACAGACTATAGGCTCAACTCAAGGCTGGAAAACACTTGCAAACCTGCATGTTTTTAGGAACAAACAAATAAATAATCTATGTTTAGAGTTAATATCGGTAAACCATAACGATGTAGCTCTGGTGGAGACTGAATGTGCTTTTACCAGACGACCATTCATTTGGAGAGCCCAATAACTAAGATTTAATGGTAGTGTGTTATTTGCTATTTATTCCCAATGTAACACATTTTCACATTTTCTTTTTTTTTTTTTAGTTGAATATCTGACTTCATGCGCCCCCCCCCAACAACACTGAAACTAAACCAAAACCCTTGTGTGCACCCCTACTGTTAATCGCCACATTATCCTCACTCTTCATGTTCAAATTTCAAGAGATTAAAAATAGCCATAAAAAAACAAACACTAATGACCTGCAGCCGACAAAGACAGAAAGTGGCGCGGTGCTCGTTGAACTGATAAATTCTGCGAGGCCTCAGTCTGGGCGCTAACTGTGGATGAAAGCCGCGTGAGTTTGAATGACTTTGACAAGATGGAGTAAAATGAGATTTTGATGTTTTCAGAATAAAGAAAAGGAAAAATCAAGCCAAGGACGTTTTTGTATTTTGTCTTTGAAACACAGAACAGACTAATTGTCTGTTAATATCTGAAGAGTATCTATTCATAGACTAAGACAGGCACATTCACAGAGGACAAGTTGATGGCAGATGGAAAGAAATTAGAGGCAAAGTAGCATTAATATTCCATCTCTTAATAACAACCAAAGCCCATCCCCCACCTCTGGCACCACGCAGTCTCACACACACACACACACACACACACACACACACACACACACACAAACGGGTGTACGTTTGTGTGTACAAACAGGCCTGTCCTGGAGAGCATGTCAGCTTGGCTCAAGACAAACAGAAAAAAATCTACAAAATCAACCGCTCCCGTCCTCCTCCCTCTTCCTCCTCTCCCTCCTTTTCTGCTCCCCCCAAAACTCCAACCCCCACTCCCCAACAACCTGGTCTCCTTCCCCTTCCTCTCACCCTCCCCTCGCCCATCCCACCCACCCACCCAGCCCCACTGCCCTCCAGCCCTGCAGCCTCGCAGCAAAGTAGAGAGCAATCCCTTGGTGGGTCAGCCAGATTAAACTGCCACTGTAATCCGCTTGGCTTTCACCTCCTTGTCCTCAACCGAGGAGAGAGAGACAGAGAGAGAGAGAGAGAGAGGGATGGAGAGGAAGAGAGGAGGGGTGGGTGGAGGCATAAAAGGGCAGAAGGATGGAGGGAGAAAGAGATGGGGAGAGAAAATGTAAGATAGCAAAGGAGGAGAGACCGAGGTAGGGGAGAGAGAGAAAGGAGAGGTGGATGGAGGGGGAGGGCAGAGCTGAGGGAAGTAGCTAAATGACAACAAGGGCATGGAGAGAGAAAAACAAGGAGGAGAAAAAGAGGAGAGAAAGCCGGAGAAAGAGAGAAAAACAGAGAGAGGCAGTACAGGGCTGAATTAAAGGAGTGCAAAAAGGAGGAAGTGAATAATGAATCTCATAAAGGAAAGATATTAAGGACGAATAAGAGTCAAATAAACTGTGTTACGAGAGGGAGTGATGAAGGACAGCGGGGTAATCCTGGTGGCAGAGCTTCTGTGGCGAATATAATGAACCAAACAGGAAACCATGCTGAAGTACGCCCTCGTATTCATGTAATGATGAAATTTGTTTTGGATGAAATTCGTAGGAAATGACACTGGCCCCCTCACGGCCAATCAGTGCCGAATCGTTCCCGTCATCTCGTATTGACCTGGAATTGTTGTGCACCCTCCCCAATGGCCAAGTGGTGCACTAATGCAAACACTGGAGATCTGTGGCGAAATGTGAGTTCCCCTCAAGTTTTGTTCAATTCTCATCAGCAGTGTTGGAGAGATCAAAAATGAAGCGGAATGAGTGAATGAATGTACTGCGAACCTGTTGAATGTAAACGATTATTACTGTCTGATCACTGGATCTGCGCTCGCATGGTTAATTCAGCCATAAATATAATGATGTGACACTGACCTCTGCTCCCTACAAAACATTCTAGCTTGACAGTCTCACCATGCTAGCATCTTAATGTGCTGCCTATACATGACTTAAAGGTGCAATCTTTGTGGAAAAAAATATTTTTTTGGCCACTTGGGGGCAGTAGAGGCGGGATAGAGGAAGAAAGAAGGAAAATGTATTCAATCGCATATGATCTATGAAGGTTTTTGGAGGCAGCCTAAGACCTATGACTCCACAGAGGATACAGACACGCACTGACAGGAATATGGAATAATTTCGACCACCGAGCTGAGGCTACACCACCCCCGAGTGCACAACGCCGAGGCCTGATCCACCCCATCCCACACAGCGTAGAGAGCTAACAGTATGACTGTTAGAGTGACTGTTACACCTGAGAATTTGAGTTACTCAACCAAACCCAGTGGACGATTGTTTTTCTCCTCCTCATAATATGGGACATTGAGCTTTATAGGCTAACACTTCTTGTTTTTCATACTGAACTGGGCCTAAGGACATAACAGGTGCTGCTGTAGCTGAAACTTGGGCTCTAAAGCAGCAGAAGAGAGATGGAGGCTTTTCTGAATGAGTATGAAATTATTTCACACTCGAGGTTTTGAACCCATTTATGAACTTTGCAAATGCAACTTTTCCTGTTTCCTCCTTTTCCTTCTTCAATCTCAGAGAATAATATATTTAGCTAGATGCTCTCATTGAGTTTTGAGTCCTGATGTGGGGTTCATGGGGCTTTGGGGTGAATTTAAACAAAGAAAAAACAACATGAAGACTTGGAGATTTGTTTGACTGTGTATATAAATGAACTACAGAGGGAAATACTGGGAGGGCCTTCACATGTACAGTCACATGCTGTTCATCATGCAAATATGGGAAACTTTCAGTTGTCTAATTACAGCCACGTTCACCACCTTGTGGCAAGGGTTACTTCATGATAGTGCCCCCTTCCACAAAACTGCAATAATGTGATATCTTTCTTAACCGTGTAGAGGTTGTAGTAATTGGAAGCGCGCTGTTGTTTTGTTTGTGTCTTGTGGTCTGTGTCTGTTAGTGTACTTGTGCTTTTTTTCTCTTTAAAGGCTTTGAATACATATGTGAAGGCAAAACAGGTCCTCAGAGGCAGTGCAATGGAGCTTATATTCATCTCTCTCAACACAAATGGCCTAAATAACTGAATAAAAAAAGAAGCAAAAGGATAGTCCAAGAACTAAAAGAAAGAAGAGAAATTATTTTCCTTCAGGAAACACACTTTAGTAATGTGGAACAAGCAAAATTGGAGAAATTAGCCTCAGCCCGAGTGTTTTCCTCCTCCCACACATGAGCACAAAGAGGGATGCCAGTTCTGATTAAAAATAATTTCATGTTCAGTTAAGAAAAGTGGATCAGAGATAAGGGAGGAAGGCATAAGGAAGGTGTTTGCAACTTCTGAAACGAATAGTCTCCGTGCTAACGACGGCAGCGAAGGGAATGATCATAACGGGGAGAAACTTCAACCTGGAGCAGACACTTAAAGTAAAATAAGACATAAATCAGAACAATCAGCAAGTGTCACTGACAAAAACTCAAACAGGATATCTGCCGCTGTCTGTACCCTCAAGAGAAGAGACTTTCACCTTTTACTCCGATGCACATTAAGGCCTGTTCGGGACTAGATTATTTCTTCATGTTAAAAAATGAGATTTCAAAGGTTACAGAATGTGAAATCATAATAACAGACCTGGAAGTCTTGTTAAAATTGGCAGCAAGATCTCAGGGAGGAGTCGGGCCGAGCTCTCGGTCATTTATAACAGGCAGGACCCTTAGGAGGGCTAATGATATGTTGGATGTCCAGGACCACCCACTCCACAGGGAGTCTGAGCGATGCCTTCAGGCTGCTGTTTTCAGGCTCCTTCATCAGGGGACTGAAATGTCTCTTTTATCCAAAGTGCCCCTTGATAAACTTAATTGCAATTAGCACTCTGGCTACATTCTTTGCACCATCCTGGTGACATCTGGCACACTTTCACATATGCACTCACAACAAACTTCTGCAAGCAGGACAATAAAGTTAACCTTGAACCCTGATCCTTGATATTGTCCATTGCTACAGCAGACTGTGCAGCAGTCATAATGGAATTAAATGTCATGAGGGAACAATGGGAAACTGTGTGGAGGTTAAACAACTCTTTGCTTGGTGATCAGTGTAAGGAGAAAATAAAAATGTAGCATGAAGCCTCTTTTTGAGATGCATGATAATGGAGGAGTGACATCTTCAGTATTGTGGGAAGATGCAAAAGCAACAATAAGATGAGAAATAATAACACAATGATCCTGACAAAAGAGGCAAATAGAGAGAGAAAAGGCAAAACAAAATAAACAAGGGCATGAAAAAAGGCTGAACAAAGATATACAGAAACAATTAAATGCAGCTAAAAAGTATTGGAAATAAGTGAAATGAATCTCTGTAGGCAAACCTATTCTGATAACAGTCCAAAACCACTGAAAACATTAGCAATTAAATTAAAGAAACAGAGAGAAAAAATTCAAATATGCACAAAAACCCCACATATAAGAGGTGCAAATAAAAAATAGCATCATGCTTTAGGGATTATCGTCAAACCTTCACGCTCCAGAAGTAGTTGGTGTGGACGCACAGAAAATGAAACCTTAAACCTTCCCGCAGTGACCGATGAACAAAATAACAACTTAGTACAGCCAACAGCTGAGACAGAAATTCTAAAGGTTACCCATAAAGGTAAAACCTGATAGAATTCTGGAAATGATGGATTTACTCATGAATTTTACAAAGACTTCAGATATCCAGTTTCTCACATCCTATGTGGAGTTTTTAATGAGATCCTGCAAACAGGAAACTGGCCAGACGCATGGAGTTAGGCAATCATTACTGTTATACCTAAAGACGGAAAAGACTGTTCATTGTGCAGAACAACATCCCTCTGAAATGCATTACAGCAAGCAGACTTTCACATATCACACCTAATGAAATGAACCTCCATCAAACAGGATTCGTTAAGACTGTATTTTAAGTAACAATGAGCAGCATCCTCTTCACGTCATCGATTAAACAGCAAAAATGAAGCAACAAATATTCACATTAGATGCAGAAAAAGCCTTTGATTGGGCGTCACAGTCCTTCTTATTTGGGGTATGTGAGCAGTTTGAATCCCACCAAACTTTTATCAAAATGATTAATGGAACATAAAAGGAAGCAAATGCAAGAGTGAGAGTGAACAGGATGTTCTCTGAGATTTCTACTTAAAGGACAGAAACAGAACAAGAGGACCATTATCACCACAAATATCTGAGTTGTGTTTAGAACCTTTGGCTGAAAGCATCCGGAAAAACAGGAGGTCTCACAATAAAGGAATAAACGAGCCCCGTATGCAGACGATACCATGATGTATCTCACAGACATATGTAACTCGATACATGTGGAAGAAACTACAAAATATGGTGCTTGTGTTTGACTTTAAATGGGATGAACGAGGTAAGATAACCACACGTAACAACTTGGACCACCAATTTTGGTGAATATCTAGAAAAACACAACATACTTTCAGGAACATGCCTGCAAAATCCTACAAAAGCAAGAATAATATCTTTTTTGGAAAACCTCCCAAAACTAAACAAGTGACTGGAAACATTAGAGGACAAATACATCGTAAAGTCTGGAAAAAGACATCAAAAAGAAGGAAGAGATGGACTTCCTTTGGATGAAGTCAAGATAACTGACGAGCTGCACGTTGTATGAATATTAATGAAATATTAAACGCTTTGAGACGATTTAAGTAACACTTAAACAGAAAACCATATAACAGTAGTATTTCTATAATGAAACATCAAAGCCTTCTTTCTCATTATGTGTATGTTTATGCTGGTATGGTATGTTTGGTGCTTTATTGTTTTTGTATACATGTGTTTCCTGTTTGGGTGAAGGACAACAACAAGTAAACAGGTCAATAACAGAAAACATGACACAATAAAGAACATAAATTAAATAGAGTCAAGCAAAACTGCTGTATGAAGTGATTCTGGACACATTTGAGTTCAGGTGAAGAAACACCTCTGTTCTCTACTTTGACTAATTCTATAATGAAACATTCAAACAAACTGAATCAGGTGAAGCCGACTTCCTCTCTGCTGTCAGAGTGCAGATTTCTAACGTTATGGTCCACGTGTGTGCGGGAGCTCGTCCGCTGGGTGCACGGGAAGAGTGTTAAAGTGTGGAAAAGAAATAGAGTTACCAGGTATTACCCTCCTCCAGCCCCCCAGCTGACAGAAAGGGAGGGAATGAAGGAGAGAACGAGAGGGAGAGGCAGGAAGAGGGAGGATATCCTGCGAGGAAAGGCTGTGATATATGAGCGGGCCACTTCAAACAAGCAGGGGGGAGGGGGGGACACACTCCTCCTCCAATAAAACCAGGAGGAGAAGAGAAAGACAGAGATTTAAAGAGGGAGCAACAGCAGAAGAGAGGAAAAGTTGGAGGGAAGTTAGAGCCAGATGAGCCAGAGTGGATCTGATCTGAGGAGGAGCTGCACGATCTTTAATGTTGAAATGAGAATGAGCAGGAGGAAAGAGCATAAAACTGATGCTGCAGCTATTGTTTCAATGATGGCAGACCGTGTCATTAATCAAGGAACAAAATGCACTTTTTCTAGTAAGGGGTCACAAACATGAGGGCGTTCACGACTGATGCATTTAAAGTAGGTGAGTAGTCAATTAATCAGGAGGAGTATCATGTTGATTTCACACACAAAAGGTCCCAAACACAAGCCAGGAAAGGGTTAACTAATGTAGGTGGGAACAACCTGGGTGTAGGTGGAATAGCAGAGTCCTTGATTGGCTGCTTACAAGTGAGTCGGGATCTGACTGGACGAAACCTCCAGCACGTTTGTCTGAGCTGGAGATGCTGTTTGCCCTTCTCTGAACACCTTAAAATTCTGTTTATTTACCACGGGATGACGTAGAAGATGATTGTTCAAACAAATCTACGTCCGCTCTGGTGTTGCTGATTGCAGTCGAGCGTTCGAACGTGCAGCCATCTTTCTTTCCGCCTCTTGCTGCATTAGCCAAATTTGATGCACTGTGTTGACTTATGATTTTGACAGTCGACCAATCGGCTATTCTGTTAAACCCCTCGCAAACATTAAGATTAGGTTTTCATTTTCTTCTTCTATATAATTAGAAAAACAACATTCCTGTTTTTCCTGTCTGATTCTGATTAATGTTATTTGAATTTCTTTCATTTTCACGCAGATTTGTCCGAATACATCCAAAACATCCATCGTAAACAAGGTCTTTTTGCACCATCTCAGCTCATAAAACGCTCCTGATGACGGGAAGTGAGGAGAAACACTTGGAGAAAATGCAAACATGCTGCTGAGTCCCTCACAAAGATAAAAGAAATCAATAAATTCAAAGTTATTTTCTTCATTCTTCTGTTCTTAATATTCAAAATTAAAACCAATAAATTCCCAAATCTCTTCACCAAACAATGAGTCGTATTTATCAACAATTTAAAAAAAAAATGCTGCAACTTTACATGAAACAAGCCTAAAATTCCCAGACACATAAATGTGCGCACACGTGGACGCATGCAGCAACGGCCGCATCCTAAGAGAGGTGATTGATGAGTTCAGGAAGGGGCTCTTGGGCAGAGGAAGTCCAGTCTGGGTCAGACTTCATCGACACATCCAGGCATGAGCACCATCTGCATGCACTCACGCCCTCCCCAACGCAGGAACACACTCCTATACTCATTTCGACATGCAATACTGTTCCTTTCATGCTGTTTACTTTATAATGTCTTTCCTCCAGCAGCAGTGTGAGTGGGGAGGAGGGAGGGGGGCACAGAGTGAAGGTGAGCTGAGCGAGTCGGGCACGCTGGCTCAGTGTGCACTCTACAGTTTTAGGCTCCGTGTGCCACTGTGGGCCAGCATGGGGCTATTTTGACAGCAGCCATTACAACAAATAATTGAACAACAAATGAAGACAAATGATATGATTGCAGAGCGCGTCCCAGCAGTCAATGTGCTATCTAGGTGGTTCCCATTCAAAGCCATTGATCAGCTTTACAACCTAAGTAGCTGGCCAGGAAACTAAATGCTGGCGATCAATGCTATTTAACAGATTATTGACTGCTGACTGGTTGCCTGAGATCAAAATAGAGACAGGGGGATGAAGAAATAAGCAAATAGAGGAATGGAATGAAAACACATGAAATTGGAATCGGTTCCTTTGCTTCAGTGATGATAAATGGGAAAGAAAAACACTGAGACAGCAGAGAGCGGGGAGAAGGAGAGAGGTTGCATTTTCTGTGTGCGCGGCTGAATGTGCATGATCATGTGCATTTAATGAAGAAAGCAAGCAAGGAAGACAGAACCACAGAGAGGAGAAGCCAGAGTGAATGAAAGAAAGGTTTGCACACAGTCTGTGTTGTCTGAAGACTCTTGTTTCGAGCTTCACGTGTGAGCAGATGTGGTCCGCGTAGCTCCCCACGAACGCTGCGCACCTGAAAACTCCACACATTAGTGGCGCTTTGGGAAAAATCAGCTCGACGAGGAAGAACCGCAGAATCAGACGGTACTTTCTGCTCCTCTTTGTTCAGCCAATCCTTGATGCGGCTTTAAAGTGGCGCGCGAGCTGGCACATGACAACAGCCGCTTGCACCGCAATTACATCCTTTTGACTGCGTGCTCCTTCACGTGTGTTTCTACTGTCTGTGTTTACAATGCATGAACCAGACTCGAGCCACCCGTCAGCTCCGCGGGCCTTTAGCTGTTGGGGCAGAAGCTCAGCGTCGGCGTGGCTGTTCACCTGAGCGCCGCGCCGGATCATTAGCTAAGGAAAATCAGTATCAGGAGCCGAGAGAAGGTTGATTCTTCACAAGGTTGACTTCAGTCTGAGCAGAGACTGTCGTGGAATGACATATGCGTGTGTGTAAGTGTGTGTGTGTGTGTGAAGATGGGGTACGGGTCGGGGGGTGTTTAGCAACCTCCAACAGTCCCAAACCACTGCAGTGTTTGATACACACAGTGGTGTGTTACCAGGGTGACTGGGGCCCGACTCATGAGGCTGCATGTTTGTTGTGTGTGTGTCATATTTGTGTGTGTGTGTGTGCTATAAAACCAGCACTTGAGTGTATACCAGTTGCTTCATTTGTGATTGTTGTCCAACTCTTTATCTGCGTCTTCTTCACATTTACTTTAAAACAAAATGCTGTTTGTGCTCTGCTACGGCAGAAAGTGGCCACGCTTCAGCGAATCATGTGTGCGTGTGTGAGTGTGACTTAAATATGGCTATAGTAGATATGTGCCTGTGAGAATGTGTGTGTGTGACCGAGTATGTGTGTCTCTCTCTGCCTGCATCTGTGTGTGTGTGTGCGCGTACACACTCCCCTTGCCTTTTCTCAGTTCAGCAGAACCTCATTAATTCAGCAGGAATGGAAATCATTTCTGCACCGAGTGCACAGGAGACAGAAAGAGATGGAGAAGAGGACGCGTGGAAGGGTGGGGGTGGTGCTGGGGGGGGGGGGGCACAATGAATACTCAAATTTCTCTTTTTTTCTTTACTGAAAATCATTGAATTAAAATAAATAATAATTTCAAGCTCTGGATAAATAGCGCACTGAATTTGTATCATCGGTCACAAAGGGAATTCTGCACTTTCTTTATTCTGCCTGATCATAATTATGTGATTTGGTTGTGTTGGTTGACGGCTCTTGAGAAATATCACATATGTCTAAGCTCAGCCTCGATTTATCTAGATTGAAATCTCATAAGGTTTATACACAAACAGACAAACCGGACAAACAACCAAATATAGCAAACGTCCAGATGGATACATTAATAAAAAGGTAATCTTCCTTGTGTAGCAGCAAATCAGAGCCTCCTCCATCCCTCCCTCTCTCCCCTCCTCCTGCCATCTCTCCATCCTGCAGCCCGCCACCAGACAATATGGAGCAGACAGTAATCTGGCCATGCACTGAAGAGATTACAGCATCCTGCACAGAAGAGAGCAGCTCAGTTCAGCACAGCACCGAGGAGGAAACTCGAGAGATCGTCCAAACCGAGTCAACGCGAGTCAGGGATCTGCGGCGGCATCCGACCAAGCTGTTCAGCAGAAAGTCTCCCCTCTCTCCTGCAGAGCGCCGGCTGATCGCACACACTCCTTCAGTGAAAGCTGACCTTTTCAGAGTGCAACAGAGTGCAGTGTTGTGGATCTCTCTATTCTAAATGTCAGTTTTTACAAAAAAGATCTGATGTGGTAAAAACAGATCAAACGGCGCAGACGGGACATATAAGAGGGGTAACACATGTACACTATGTGAGCGTGTGCACGCATGCAGTTTATCTTTTGGTCTTAGGGTTCCCCTTTTTTTTATTTATGGATGCACACGAACGCACACTGAAGCTTAAACAAGACCAAACATTCAGTCAATAATGAAACAGATGTGCTGTCCTATTTATCCACTGAACTTAATCATGAGAGATATGAATAACTGATCTGAAGGCTTACATCCAGACAGCCGAGCCGAGGTTGGAAGTTCACACGTTGCACTTGTTACCGAGTACATGATTTTTGGATTTTCCGGCCCTCTCAGAAGAATAAGCCCAAAACGGCAGCAGGGGCAGCCTTTGACCCCGCGCTGACCTCAAGGCTGGCTAACACCTCACTCAGGGGAAAATCAGCAAACGGTCAGATACGCACACACACACGCACGCACGCTAACATATAAACACCTCTATTTTTAGCTCTATTGTCTTTACTGTGTAGAGGATAAACTGGAGGTAACTGTGTCATGGACGTCAGTGTGGACAGAAACCTTCAGTGTGCAGAGACTCAGTTCTTTATGAATGATTTATACTGTAGATGAATAATTACATCATATAAATCAATAAATATTATCTCTTTTTCGTGTAACATTGTTCAGCTCATAGTCTGAGGCTGAGACATCAGCAGGTTCTGAACAACACATGTTTAAAATAGTGAGCACAAGCTAACGTTGACGAGGGGTGCAACGAATAATCAACGTAGTCGACTAAAACGGATGACAGACTTAGCAGCCAATGACTCTAATTGTCAAGTAAATGGAGACGCTGCTTACTGGAGTGAACAATAACACGATGGCAACACCTTCATGACCAAAAACCTCCAAAGTGTGGCAGCTTCTCACACTTAAATGTGCAAAACGGAGGATGAAAACTTGTCTCGGTAAGTTAGCAAACGAGTTAGCTTCAAAGCTAATTTAGCTAAAAGCCGTGCCACTTCCCAGTATGAGCTGTATTTTTCTCTTTTCTAAAATACATTTTCTCTTGATCAATTGATTGTTAACGGTGCTGAGGGAAGCAAATAATTCTTATTCACGACAATTGTGTTTACATGCCAAACGTGCCCTGAATTTCAGTCTTAAACCATTCATGGTGACATTTACGGCTGGAGAACACGTCGCTGCCCAGCGCACAAGTTCAGAAAACACTAAACTAAATTAGAAATCTGATACCCTTTAAATTGCACACATGCCTTAACAACCAATTGTGTGACTCATAATCTGAATTCAATAACAGATTATTCGATTATCATAACAGCCCTAATAGGGACAGTATGAAAACTGTCGACTGTGAAGAGGACAAGTTCACAGGGAGACTTTTTTTTTTCACCTCATATCTGCAAAATGCTTTTTTGAGCTAAAAATCAATTAAAAGTCCTAAACACAGAGCATTCTTCAGCCCGTCTGTGAAAAGCTGACAGATATGTTTTAAAGTGTAACATCAGTGTGAACCTGTGAGGAGGAAGCAGCCTGAAACGTGCAACTCAAAGCTGAAGTGCTGCTTCTTCCAAAGCTCAGGAAAAGTCTTTCAAGAGTTGCCACGAAAGCTGATATTTCAAATCTAAAAATCTAAAACAGCTCCAAGAAACATTAACTCATTAATCCTTCAACATGAATTCAAGGCTGTCACATGCCAGCAGTTTGGAGATGGCCTCAGAAGCAAACTATAAACGACAGACCTCGTTAGACGCTCCGCTCTTACTGTAATTAAGTCTAAACACTCAAACTTTCAACTTGTACTCAATGTGGGAGTACAAGCTTAAAATATAGCTGCAATTAGAGGTGGTCCAAGTGTAATGTTTTGTTAACTGCTGAGGAAGTTTGAGCTGCTTCTCCCTTCGGGAACATGCAACCAGGCCAAAGGTGAGAGCCGTGAGGAAGGTTCAGCAAGATGGAAAGCAGAGGAGGAAGATGCTCCTCCTGGAAGATTAAAATGACGCTGACATCAAAGTTGGCAGTTCGTTTATGTGTTCCTCAGTTTTAATGCCCTTTATGTGATCAGGTATAAAGCATTATTTCCTCTTGGGATGTTTTTACCAAGAGGACAAAAACCTGGTGATGGAGCTAGCTCAAAGATACTTCATCCAGAGGTTTTTAAAGGAACATGCAAACCTCTAAAATCTCACATGCTCTGTGTTTTTGGAGTCCTGTGCATCTAAAAAACACTCAACTGTCAAAAAACATCTGCACACTTCTGCCGACAACTCCAGTTGGAAAAGTAAGAGCATGTTTTTTTAGGTGCAGAGGTAGTTCAGTCAGCGGCGTTAAATGAGGAGCGGTGGAGGAGTAAAGGTGTAATGACTGAGGAGGGGAAAGGAAGGAAGAGATGAGGAGATGATGAAGGTGCGGCAGACAAAGAGACCAAAGAAAATGAAGACGTAGGCCACTGTTGAATGAGAGAGAGAGAGAGGGATGAACAGATGAAGGTGAAGTAATAAAAGGGGAAGGTTCTCAAGGTGTAATGGTGGAGAGAGAGAGGGGAGCTGAAGGAGCCAGGTGTGGCAGCAGCCACAGAGGTAATCAGTGGGCCAATAGGGAGTCATTCCACTCAGAGCGAACAGGCTGCCGAAGTACCTGGAATAAAAATAATCATTACACTGCATTAAAGTCACTGTCTGTAAATATACCCTGGGCAGCTGTAAAGCACGCTCACTGCGGCCCCCCCATCAGGACACATGAGTACTTTAACACACACGTATGTGAATATGTAAATACACACGCGTGCAGATGAAAATAAAATGCAAATGTTCCCGTGGACGCGAACACGTCCCTCTGCACAGGCGCGGTGAAAATCAGCAACTCCCCTGCTGATTCTGCGCATTTATCTCGCCATTACGAAGACGAGCTTTTAACAGAAACAAACCGTTCTCCAAATATAACTCAACCAGCTCAAAGCACATTCATTATCCCCCCCTATAACTTATAAGTGTTATTTTAGCAACAGAAACCCCGACAGAGGCTTGAACTGGATCTCCCTCACACATTTATTCTGCCTCTCAGTGTTGCTGCCTTTGGAAAATGGGGATTAAGTCTGCATTGAGGAGAATTTGAATTACAAATAAGGCTTTGTAATTGTTTTAGTCTTTAATCCTTGCAGGGAGGGCCTCAGTGTAATGCAAAGTTGAGACGGGCGAACATCTCAGGCATTCATCTGAGGAAGGACTGTGTTTGTTTCACCACTCGGTTCAATGAGACTTAATAAGCAGGGTGTCCGATCAGCACCTCACGCACACACGCACACACACACACATGCACACACGCGCAAACACAAGCAAGCACACTTCCACACACGCGCTTCAGCCCATGGGCTCATTGATAGCGTGGCCAGTTTATTTTGGTCGTGAGTTCGGGTGCCCAGCTGGTACTTGAGACTGGTGGACTGGCAGAGCCGTGCAGCAGACAGCAGACATGCATACAGAGACACACACACACACACACACACACACATACACACGCTGTGCCAGGGACACACTGTGCCAGGCTGCGACGTTTGCCAGCGACAAGCCACAAAGAGAGGCAGAGGCAGAGGAGAAAGGGCAGGACAAAGTGTGCGCGAGTGTGTGTGTGAGACGGAGAGAGATTGTCAGAGTGGACAAAGACATGAAGAAGAAAAGAAGAACGAGCGACGGACTTAGAAAAAAAAAAAAAAAAGAGTTGTTATGGTGTTAAAAAGGACGAAACTTAAACTACGGAGTGTGGAGCAGAAGAGCAGCCCTGACTGGAGGGAGGAAGTGAAGTTACTCACTGATTAAACATATTTTTTACATTTCTAAATTCAAATCTGCCGCTCTGAAAAAACAAACGGCCCCTGAACTCACCGCGGCACGTGATGTTGTCAATGCAAGCATGCAACACGTGGAATAATCATGGCGACCACAGGAAGTGACAGAGGAGACGGGAAGGCTGCAAACTGATTGTTTGCTCCAGGTTGTGGCTTCTATGATGACGAAGAAAACATGTCGTCAAACGGAAATGAGGAGACAAACGAAATGTTTTCATTTTCATTTGTGTAGGTCTAAAGACACCAGCAGTCAAAAGCACCATCAGTGTTTTGTGGTGAGCCACAAGGCCTTTTTCAGTAGAGCAGGTTATATTTCATATCTGTGGACTGCTGAGCACACACACGCATGTAAAAGAATGACATACACATATATGCAGTGTTTCTCCTGTGAGTGAAAATCTCAAATGAATCCTGTCTAATCAATCATCTCGCAGCCTTAAACGTGTCCTCACACACTTACAGAGAAAGCCCCAGTCCTTCATGTCCTCCACCTGCACAGTTTGCCAAACATTCAACTCCCCGGCGGACAGTTAACATGCGCTCCTGGACCTGTGCAACAGCGAGCAATCAAGTTTGACTTCAAAATCTAACTTTTTCTCATATTATGTCCACCACAGCAGCTCCGGAGTGAGCTGATTTAATTTAGAGACTTGGCGTAAAAAAGAGGGAAATGGCTTCTCAACTCCCCTAGTCAACCAACAGGAGTGTGTGTTTAAAGATAGGTTTCGCTCCCTTGGACCCCACCTGACAATCCTCGTAACCATCGTCAGTGTTTCAGGCCTAATGAGGACCGGCAGTAATGGACTGCTGCTCCAAGCTTTGCTCTGGGAAGAGAGAACAGCTGGAAAAGTCGGCTGGAGACGAGCGGCGTCCCTCACTTTGAGGGAAAACCTCCCTTGAAATTTACTAAAACAGTAAAATGCTCACAAAATGAATCACACCAGGTTGTTCTTCTTCTTCTCCTCGCAGACTCAAAGTTATAAAAACACAAAGTCAGAGCCAAAGGAAAGCTGAAACTAAGCGGAGAAAAACTCAGCAGAGGCATCATAATTGCAGTAATTTATGTCTTTTTGAGCAGGACAGGATATTTTTACACAATAAATAAATGGATACTGTAAGTCACCAGTGGGAAACTTCAAAGATGGTGTGTGTGTGAATGAGCGCAGTCCGGAGATGCACACTTGGCGGGAGAAAACACCACAGACACAAACACCTCCGGCATGGAAGGTCGCCCTCGAACTTCCAGCCCCCCCCCCCCCCCAACAAATCGCTCGCTTCAACCCTCCACAGTAAACCGGTTACAGTCGAGGCAGACGAGTGATGAATGCCGCTTTTTTAATTATTGAACCACAATTTATTTCCCGAAAATGACAACGAATTGGCAGCATTCGCCCTCGCTTCACTGGGAGAGATAAACAAATGCCCCCGGGAGTTTCCAGTATTTCCCAGAATGTAGTATTCATTTTAAAGCATTCGCTTAAATTTTATGGATGATGATGTTGCAACTAAGAGGGCATTCATGGGTAACTGGGTTAGGGAAATTAAATGGGACGGGGTTGGAAATCTGCAATGGATGCTGGGAGAGTAAACGCTGCAGCGTTTGGCTTCTACAATAACTTTGCTCAGGCGGGTTGGTGGCATTTTACGCTGCTCTGGCTAGCGAGAAGCACAGCTAGCCCCAAAACTCAGACAAACTAAGAAAGAAGCAGACTTGAAAAGAGTCCCCTGTGTCTTCAGACACCTCTTTCTTCCTGCATGCTCATACATCTCCCTCCCTCTTCCTCACTGTCTCTCCTCCTCCTCCTCCTCTCCCCTCTGCCGCTTGTCTTTCTGTCCCCGTCCCTGGTTTGTTGTCTGCATATGTCTGTCTTCATGTCTGTCTCTTGTCAAACACAGATCCGGGAGCCCGCGCTCGCAGCGTCAAGATCAAATGCTAAACCGCGGCACATTTTTTAGCTTGCCCAGAATGAACCTGCGAGGAAGGGAATCATAAACAATATTTGATCTCCCGCTTCTGTCACTTCCAGACCTCCAGCCGAACACACACACAGCTTGAGGGCAGCACTTTCAGGCTTTGTTGCTTCCCTCAGATAGAGAAAGGTATACACAGACAGAGGAGCCAACTGGCCTTTTTCATTTAGACGGTAACAAAGGTAAACAACGGCACACAAAGACAGCGTCCTCTCGCTCAACGCCCGTCTGCCTGCAGCCTGCACTCCACGCACTGTTTGATATTAAAAGACGACACAGGCGCGAGCGGAGGAGCTGAAGGAGGGAGGGGGGACAGACAGATAGAAAGACAGATAGAGACGGACGGAGATGGAGACACAATGTTGTGGCACGCCGTTTGTGTGCGGCTATATTTAAACCGGAGCGTAAAGAAGACATCGATGTGCCAACGCCGGCTCCATTCCTCCGCTCTCTCCCCTTCTCCTCCTCATCCCTCCATCCATACCTACTCTGCCTATATTATGGATGTTATTATTATTCCTGCATGTCGTCATGTCGCCCCCGCTTCTCTCCTTCCCCCGAGCGAGAAAGCGGGCACTACTGGCACCCAGCCAGATTACCCAATCAATCTCCTCTGAGAGAGGGGGAGGGCGGCGGGAGGGAGGCAAAAGGAGAGAGGGGGAGGAATAAGAAAGAGAGCGTGGAACAGAGAGGAGAGGAAAGAAAGGGGGGGGGGGGGGGCTGTTGGTGGTGAAAAAGACCTGAGAGGAATTGAAGCAGGGAAAAGCGGCGCAGGATGAGTAAATTCTGTCTCCGGTGAAAAGGACAGAGACAAAGACGGCCGTGAGAGGGGAGGAAGGCTTTCGGCAGACGCGTGGCGTTAAAATTAGCGAGCACCTGGTCCGGCGACACGGGGAGCAGCGGGGACGTAAAGCACACACGGAATCACACACAGAGTCCAGACAAAGGCTCGGCCATCAGCGGTTGTTTACAGAGTGCAGCTCCTCCCCTCGTGCCACCTGTTACTGCGGTCCAGCCGAACAAATGTTTAACCCTCTCAAAGGATCCCCGGGCAACAGCCCACAGTGCACCTCCGTCTATCTGCCGTCTGCACGCTGGGAGCACAGCACCTCAGGGCTGCGGCTAACGCTCACTTTCATTATCTTTTTGTCTGTCCTCAGAGCCGAAACAATTAGCCGCTTAGTCGATCAGCTGACGGAAAATTAATCAGCAACAATTCTGATGATTGATTAATCACCTGAGTCATTTTCCAAGTAAATATTTCCCTCCTTGAGCTTCTTAAATGTGAGGATTTGCCCCTTTAGTTGTCTTTTATGATCATAAAACAAACGTCTCTGAGCTTTGGCCTTTTCGTAGAGGCCACCTCCGGGAAATGTTTCACTATTTTTGCAGACGAAATCATTTATAATCTAGCAAAACAACTGTTGAAATGCTCAATTTTGCAAAGCCCAACATGTTCAAATTGGCCATTTTGTCCAAAAAATAAAATAATATAAAACAGAAAAAAAAACTGGCAAATCAAAGCGAATATTTGGCATTTTTACTCGATTTGCGACTTAAAAATAAATTTTTGACTCCAGACCCAGATCACACTCACAAATTCCTCCACACTGGCTTCACGTACCCTGCTCTACCTCCACCATCATCACGACAGTCCCTGTCAACAAGCCGAGAGCTGAGCGGAGTCAGTGAAGCACGGCGACGTGAGTGACGCACTCGTGGCTCTAAATCTGTGACGCTCCGCGGGCAGTGAACCCAGATTGGCACGAATCGCAGATGTTCGGGGTTGCGACCTCAGGCTGGGGTGAAGCAAAAAGTCTGCAACAACAAGGCCGAGTGTATCACTTCCTGAAAGACTGTTTGTCTGTGATTGCGCGCACGTGTGTGTGTGTGTGCGCGCCACAGAAAACAGAGGCTCATTCTTCTGCCTGCTTTAATGTGAGAGAGAACGTGTGTGTGTGTGTGTGTGTGAACAAGTGTGTGCGCGCTCGTCAATATGTATGCTTTCTTCATCACAAAGCTCCCGTCCTTTAATCATTCATATTGAGTTACTAAAGACGTGCCACGTTCTTATAATCAAACACGTTTCCTCGACAATGTGCTCGTTTGAGGATCATCCAAATTCCGGCAGAAAAGGGGACTATAAGATTTGCGGATCTCTTTTAGGGAATAAACATGATTAAAAGGCAACGTGAAGAGGAACGACAGCAACACAACTCCGACAATTAAGACGACAAGAGAGACCACTTAAATTACTTTACAGAGGGACAAGACTTCACTTCTGTTCCAGCTTTTTATGATACAGTATCATCTCGCTCACTCGCAGCGTGTGCGTTCATTTGCATACGAGTGTGGGTGTGCGATCTGCACACGAGCGTGCCTGCGTGCACGAGAGGCGATGATTGCAGATTCACCATCCAGGGGTGAAGCCAGCCAGCGATCCAGCCAGTCAGAGGCCTCCAGTTCTGGGAGTGTGGCCAGGGCTCCAATCCCACCACATTCCCCTGGATTAGCTGTCAACCAGTCCCCAGATCTGAGGATTAGCACATTATATTCCATTATCTTTCCCAAACTGGAGAGTCCACAAAGTCTACATCATCGCTCCGAACGGGGGCCAGTAGGACAGGGCTGAGTAAGAGGTGCCTTCAAACCGGGCCAAATTGAGCCAAACTGAGCCGAGCCAAACCAAATCTGTAACTAAGACTCTACTCTGGATCAACGTTGCCTAGCGACCACATTAGTTCCAGGAAACAAATAAGCAAACTGTTTTTCTGAATGTCAGTTTTATATTTCCTCATTGTTATCCGCGACAAACTGACAGCTAAGCTACCAGAGGAGACGGTGAGTTCTTTAAAAAAGGAAACATAAATAAAAACAAACCAGTTTATCTTGCACACATTCCTCTTTCGCTATCCCCGCCGAGCGACACACACGCGCGCAGAGAGCGAGTGTGTGCGGCTCTTGGGAGCCGTGTTGTTTTTCACTCTGTGATCCGGGGGGACTTGGGGGAATGAGGGAGCCGTTATCAGCAAGGGGCCGTGATAGAGACTTGATCAGGCCGTCGGTCTGCGGGGACCAAGGAGCCAGAGTTAATCAGAGACAGACAGACCCCTCATCACCCCGGGGATTCACACTCTCACTCCCTCTTTCTCTCTGTCACACAAACGCACAAAGACACACACACACACACGGTAACAGTCGCACATGTGCTCACACACACCTACTCCTGCGTCTTCCTGCTGTCGGAGCCTCTGCCACACCCTCCGTGCGCACACACTTTGCCGTCTGTTGAAAAAAGTTCCAGCATTTACAATCAAAAATAGACCAAAAGAATCTATAATAGACCCTTTATTATAGAATAGCTTCACTAAAAAAGCAGCGGCCCCCCGGGGTCACTCACTGCGGGCTCATGCTGAGCAGCCAAACGCCGCTCAGAGACGTAAAACTTCATCTTAAATTCTGCAAAGATCCCAGCAAACGCGCCAGCCTGAAAATTTGGGGAAATGTGTAAAAAAAATGACGCACAAGACGTCCAGAATATTTCCATTTGTTGAAATATTGAAACAATAAAATCAAAGAGATCTTGGAGTTGAATATTTCATCATAAAGCTTCGATGAGGAGTTGAAAGAAGCCGGAATAAGAGGATTTTTCCGACTTTAACGCCACATAAATGAAAAACAGAAAACAGTTCGAGGCTTCCTTACGTGCCACCAAGACAGCTCACACGCTCCGACCTCCTGAACTTGAGCCGGGTTGAAGGTCAAACAGTGGCGTCTGAATCCTTGAACTACAACAAAGTCCTCACAAGAACTACAAGAAGACAGTTAAGTCTGCACTGAGTTTATCCCCCCTGCGCTCTAATGTACACCCACACCAGCGACCCTGACTCCCAGCTGACACACTCATGCGGCTGCAGAGCAAAACAGGTGGACTTTTAAAATCCGTCTATTTTTCTGGTGGCAGGATTTGAAGCTTGAAGTCCAGCCATATATTGACCAGGCCAGTCAAAGCGGAGCTGTTAAAGAGCTGACATGCAGGTATCCAGCTGGCCTACCTCTGGAGAAAGGTGTAGGAAATTATATTGCATTTAGATTAATTAGACACAGTTGTCAGATTTAATTAACTACTAGGTTTAATTAACCATGTAATTAATCTTATGGTGGTCCAACATATGCGCGCACACACACACACACACACACACACACACACACACACACACACACACACACAGACGGGCTTGGAGACACACACATCAGCTCGTGCCCGCACGCACACACATGCGTAGTACATGCACAACAAATGTAATCTGTTCAGCTGACAAGTGCTCACACTTTTGCTGTCAAGCCTCATAAGAGAGTTCAACTGAATGGGTGACTGGCTATGGGCTAAAACAGCCTGAATGAAAAGCGGATGGTAAGAATAGCGCCTCTAATCCATTTCAGGTTTCGCTCCTGCCCAGGTGGGACGATAATCTAGTAGCTGAAGCGGTCTGTCCAGTCAACATCCTAACAACCATGTAATCCTTAGTCAAATACCTCTCAGGCAACACAGTGCAAATATTTAATACAGCGTGGACGAGGCTAAAAGGAAGACGTCGGAGGTGAGGTGTGGAAATCCATCTGAGAACAAGTGAGCGGCCTCAAAATCTGCGATAACAAGAGCTGGACCAGAAGAGGCCGATACGCTCAGACGTCAGCCAGCTCTTTGTGTGAGTGTGTGTGTGTGTTCGATAGGTTACTGATCGACTGCTCCGACTCTTCAGAAGATGAGAGGGTCAAGGGGGCCGTGGACCCTGACCTTTCATCACCATGTCTGTCCCCTGCAGCCACAACTACCGTGGCCTCTCCGGCTCTAAATGTGTCCAGTGCATTGTTGGTGAACGTGTGTTAATGTGCTCGCGTGATCGGCCAGCTGCTTTATGTGCTTTGACCTTTACCGAAGCCCTGAGTGGACCAATAAATAGCCGGGCATTGCCGTGACCTTTCACCCCGGGTCGACAGTTTCGCTGAGACCCGAGGGGTCAGGGGTCGGCGTTTGAGGAAGTGCAGCCGGCAGATGAGCTCCAGCGTTACGCTGCTGAGGCAGATGTTAGAAAACTGATATCAAATCACGCCATCATGTAGCAGAATGGCACGAAGCCTCACCGTTAGACTCTGAAAATCGAAAGATGGAAGTCTGAGGGCTTCCCCATGAAATATACAAGCCGTGTTCAGAGGTGCTGCATTTTTAAAAGCGTGCTATTTCAGACGTCTGGCGCTGTCCCATCCAGAACGGAGGCTGCAGCAGGCGGACGGACATGTCAAAACAAGAACCAGCAGCATTATATCTCAGACAGAACAGTCGCTCCTCGCCGAATACGCACTCGGCGCGCGTGTGCGCTCACGAGCATGTGCGAGTGTGGGTGTGTATATTTGTGCCTCTTGTACACAACTGCAGGGTTGGTTAAGTTCACTCACATAGTCATGGAAAGCCTTGGCCTCGCTGGAATGTTCACATGTCTCCCTCCGGTCCGGGGCAGCGCAGTACAGATCCCAGAATACACTGTGCACACAGGACAAGAGAGCGACAGCAGTTAGACACTTCAACTGTGTGATCCATACACGTCCATTATGGGCCTGGTTAGTGTGTGTGATGTGGATATGAGCCTAAAGGAGGCAGGTCTGTGTACAATGATCTGAGTGTTTAACGTGGATCACCGATTCAAAGAAAGTTGCTCATCTTTTTTGAATTAAAAACAGCAAAAAGACAATATATTTAATGTCTGACCTCATCAACTTAACTGATTTTTGTAAATATCTGCTTATTCTGAATGTGATGCACGTTTCAAACACGTTGATTAAGGAGCAACTAAAGACTGAGAAAGATGTTTAATGGTCCAAAAACACCTGTTTGGATCATTCCACAGCTAAACAGGTTCACCACTTTGTGAACACATGATTCTATGAAGGATGTCATTGCATGGACTATCACTACAAATCTGTCTGATCGGTCAATCAATGTTTAAAATACTGATACGAACACTAAAATTCTCCATTTTCTGAGTAATATAAACACGTGTTTCTGTGCCAAGAAGCCAAACTTATCTGATACTTTGTGCTCAGCGTTCACACGAGCACCTTTTCTTGCGCAGACGACACAAACAAAAGGGATGTTCCTCTTTACCAGGTCTATCTCTGTTGGGATCCTTCCCATAATGTTGTCAGTGGCAAAAACACTTAAAGTAGGCGTTCTTTGACGGCGCACAAACGCCCAGAGAGATTTTATTTTATTTATTTTATGTTATTGTAGCCCGTCTCTCGGCTGCTGGCAGCGGCGCTCTCACTCAATACTGGACCAATTTCAGAAATTGTTGTCCCCATTAGTCACTTAGACACAAAAACATGGGAAAACAGGATCCATAAACACAGATAGTGTTTGACTGGAATTTCTCCCGTTTGCCCAGGATGCTGAAATCTTCCAGGACATGTGGAAAAATGTCCATCACAGTTTTCCAGAGTCTGAGTTCACATATTTAATTCTTTCTCGTTTTGCTCAACGAAACGTAAAAAATCCTATTATATTTAGTTTCCTATCAGAGACGACGGAGAAAAACAGCATTTAGTCACGTTTGAGATGTCGACTTTTTTGCATTTTTGTTTAAAAACTTACACATATGAACACCTGTTGATAGACTTATTGATTAACTGACGAGACATTTCAGCTCCACTTGACAGCAGTCAGCGCTCGACACTACGGACGCTTTTCATTCAGCGCTCAAAAGGTTCGATGTGAAGCTCTGCCAAACAGCCATGTGCAAACAGGAGCCCTCCGCTCTGCAGTCCTTCAGTCCAGCCTGAAGCCTGCAGCTCCAGAGAGCTTTTATCCAGGGAGGACGGGTCACCAAATGTTCCTCTCAGCCTGCCCTGGCGACCTGCACGTTATTGACCAATCAGCTGTGATTATGTTACTTACTGCCCAATCAACCGTGCTCATATTAGTTAATTAGACCAATCCCACTCTCCAGGGCAGCAGGGGCCACCAGGTCCCACTCCAAATGGACCCTTAATTACTGCACTGAAATTAAGTACCTGCTAAGCCGGTCCACATTAAGGACTTCTCCTTCTTCAAGATATTGATTTCATGGACGGCGTATAAGAGAAACCGCTGAAGTCATGAGAGGAAATTCTTGCTGTCATTTAAAGGTGCAAATAAACTGTTACACGCACTCTTTGTGCTGATGTTAGGAGCAGCCGTGACACTTGATATGACAGACTGCGAAATGGAGCAGAAAATATTAGCTGATCGCCCATAACTGTCAGAGAATCGCTCACTAGCACCTTGTCACACGTTGTCATTGTTCAGCGAACAAGATGTTTGATTTTCACGGTTTACTGTTATTGTCTCCTAAATACGGTGATTACTGAACGCCGCTGATCACTGATCTGCTTTCCCTCGTGTTCTTTTTCTGTTATTCGAGGGCGAGGAGCGCAACAAAAGGTGTCCTAAAAATAAGAGGAACAGTGAATTTCAACCCCGGCATCAAAGCATAAGAACAACAATAGAAATGAGATATTAAAGTATTTAAAGATTAAAAGACAGAGTCGCTGCCCCGAGGTGCTCGACGAGCACTGGGGTCCCCCTCTAGACAAGGAGGGCGCCGAAGGAGCAGAGAGCGGCTGTGCAAAGCGAGGACGGCGGTGCGCGCATATGGCGTGTGTGTGTCGTGCTGCCCTTCTGTCACTTGACAATAAAGCCAGTGTACATTATCATATCTATCGGTTTGGTGTTAAAGAGATTGCTGCTCCGTCAGACACGAGCCGCGGCGAAAAAGGCGCGACCATCGCAAATCCAATCAGCTCTCAGGGAAATGAAATGGGACGCGGGTTACAGTTTGTTACCGAAAAGACACGACCAGGTAGAGGCGCAGGGGTGGGGGAAAGGTGATCTAACATCTCACGGCCTGTGAAGTCTGAAATATATTGCGATTTGAACAGCTGACCTGCAGCTGTCTGAGCCACGCGGGGAAATCTCATTCTCTGCAGCTCTGCATAATCTGAGGCAGGATCGCTGGTGGACGGGACTAAACGCAGCGACCGAGACTTTCATTACTCTGATATTATTGTAGGTTAGGTTGTATTTTTCTGTATAGAGTTAGCACAGGAAGAAAAGTGGGTGACAGGAGCCATTAGGTATGAAAAGGTGTTACGTTAACAAGCATAATTACTCTAATATCATGCTAATGAGAGGCAGACTTACTGAAGAGCGTGGTCAGGATGCAATCATCTACTCTACCATCTCATGCATCACTGGGAGGGAATCCAGGCTGGATGGGACCATTGTTAGCTCTGATTTGACAATCCCACCCACATTTAACAGGGAAAGCCCATGTCATAGTTGTTGTCGCTTCCTTTTCAGAGACGCTAATCTTCAGAAATTATCTGGGAAGTCAACATTCGCGGTTAATTAGCACCAGCAATCTGCAAGAAATCTTGTACTCCGCACACCCTTGCAATAGTAAATTTTCTATCCAATTATCTAATCATTTCAATCTAATCATCTAATCATGGCAAGCTCTTTATAGTATTATGGGTAGCAGAGCCACACAACTCTGCATGGAAGAAAACTTTAACCACTCTTACTTTGAAGAGTCACAGGAGAGATTCAAATTGCAGCTTAGGGTCACGCAAACTCTTTTTCTTTCATTCAAATGAGAAACAAGGCTATAAAAATATGAGCTGGCACTGTCAGCACACACACACACACACACACACACACACACACACACACACACACACACACACACACACACACACACTTTGTACCCAGAACAGAGGAGGAAGGGATTAGCGTCCAGCCGTCCAGAAGAAGACAATTACTAAAATTAAATGCCATCACGATAATTATTTGCAATTAACTGTGGTCTGACAAAGCTGGTGGTTACAATGTGCTTTTCCATTATAATAAGGAGAGTAAACAAAGACACAGAAAGACAGACACACAGGCTGCTGGTGGCAGGTCTACATGATAATCCTGTGTGTGTCCTTAGCCAGCCAGTGAGTCAGGAGAGACAGAAATATACATAGAAATGAAGAGCGAGATGGAGACAGATGGCGATAAGGCAGACAGAGCATGAGTGAAAGGAGCAGAGAGTCCAAAAAAATAAAGTTGCAGAGAGTCAACCATGTTGTCTCCTCTTATCAGAACAGGCTCTTCTTAATGGGACAAAATGCTGCAATCAAAGAGCAGAGGCGGGGAAACACAACCCTTCCAGTTGTCTTTATTACCTTGACTGAAGTACCAGCTATTCTCCTGGCAGCGGCAAAGCATTCAGCAATCAGGAGGAAACAACAACATCACCGCGCCATGTAAATCAGCCACACTCCCTTTGGACTGTGGCTAATAATTACAGCAACTGTCATCACAAGAAGACTGACGGCTTAAGAGGAAGCGGCAATAAAATGAAGCTGTGTGTGTGTGTGTGTGTGCTGGTAGGTATTCGCACACGCAGGTGGAGGATATTCCTGCATTCAGGTGCACGATGGAGTGACGAGGTGAATGCTTACAGCGAGCTAACACGCTTCATTTCAGCGAGTGTTTGCAGCATCTCCTGCAGTCTGAGGACTGACTGCAAAGCGTGAAGCACAAGTCTGCACGGTGGGACGCAGCTCACAACGACAGCTTCTTCTGTCTCAGACTCTCAGAGGCTGTGCGATTGGTCAACGGCCGCATTATAAAATGAACTGAGCAGACATGCTGCTGATGCTAATGGTTGTGTGACCACGTGGTTTTGCAATTGCTAAAAAAGTTGATGCACTTTCAGGATTTTCGAGAAATTCATTCATTCAGAAAGTATTTCTTCTGGACTTGGCTTAGATTTGAACATGCTGCAAGTCTGGAGGATTCAGAAGAACACCAAGACCTCCGGTTACTCGGAGAGATGGTTACCACCATCGCTAGCCTCGTAGCTCGCACCGGCTAAGTAGCCTTCATTAGCCTTGGTTGTTTTGCTACACATTTGCAGCAGTTCATTAACAAGTGACACCAAATACAAACAGACTGCAGCTGCTTTCGAATGAGCTGAATTGACTGTATTAGTGTTCATATTGGATTTTATTTAGATGAAACTGCCACTAGGAGGCGGAGGCGAATGTTTATTTTTTGGACTCGGCTGCTCCGGTTTACGATCTGAACAGTGTGGTGGGAGGAGAGGAGGATGAATTATGGAAGGAGAGGAGAAGGTGAAGGAGAAGGAGGTGGAGAGGACTGTCTGATACCTGTGTTTATAAAGAGAAGTCCAGACATTGAGGAGCAGGGGAGGGCTGTACTCTCACTGTTTTCTCTGCCCCTCACAAACAAGAATTTCAGCTAGAGGCTATCACACAGACGATCCCACTACATACTGTTGTTGTGCTGAGGGTTTTGTGTGTGTGTGTGTGTGTGTGTGTGTGTGTGTGTGTTTTGTGTGTGTGTTGGGGTGTGTATGGAGGATTCAGCGGCCATCCAGTGAAAACTGGTTAAAGCAATCGATTTTGGGATAAGGAGGAGACAACTAGCGGCAGCCAATAGAGAGGGAGCTAATGACACAATCAACACCTGCAGCCCTCGCTGAGCCTTTTCTTTATCCTTCCACCCATAACAACAGATGTGGATGAGTGACCCCCACCACCAGCCTCCCTCTTCCTCCCCCAACACCTCCCCCTCTTACAGCCCGGGTCTCATTCTGAAGCCCCCCACCAACGCCTTCCTACAGGAAGCAGCCACAGAGGCAGAGACAGGAGGGA
Source organism: Chaetodon trifasciatus (assembly GCA_037975065.1). Taxonomy (NCBI): domain Eukaryota; kingdom Metazoa; phylum Chordata; class Actinopteri; order Chaetodontiformes; family Chaetodontidae; genus Chaetodon; species Chaetodon trifasciatus. Next base: position 2,002,436 of record JBBMOE010000022.1, read on the forward strand.
AGAAAACCCCAGTGAGGTGCTGAGGAGGGGACAGCGGGGGCGGGGCCGGGGTGGCAGCGGGGTCGGGGTCTTAGATTTGGCTGTTTAACACAAAAGAGGCTGGAATGCAAAGAGTTAATCCGTTCGGGGGTCTCTCTTCCGCAAACAAAGGGACAGGCCTCCAGACAAAGGTTGAGGGAGGGGGAGCGAAGGGTGAGGGATGAGGGAGGATGGTGGCTTTCCTACCATCTGGAGCTTTTGTTTTGGGGGAGGCGAGAGGTTGGAAGGGGGTTTGCTGGGTGGCGAAGGGGTGGACAGGGGACTCCTCCCCCAGCGGCCGACCCCCGGACCCCACCCCCAGTGAGTCTCAATGTCCACGTGCTGCGTGGCCCAGACAGACGCCCCTCAGCTAGGTCATACAACACCGGAGCCCTGCCCTGCTCAGCCTGGCTAATCATCCGCCTGCACTCCAACTGCTCTCTGCTGCACACACACACTCACACACACACACTAGGTCATCTCCCACACTGTGCAGAAATATATCAATACACTCAGAACACAAACTACAAGCGCTCAGTCTCCCTTTCTATTCCCACTCACACACACACTGGGCCAGTCTCCCTGAGCCCTCTTATTGGTGCGGGCAGAGGCGAGAGCAAACTTAAGCTGCGCTGTATGTTTGTGTATGTCATTCTGTCAGTATTACTGGTAGCTGTCCAATTGAGAGCTGTCAGGTTGAGAGAAGCCAGGCTCTTTAAGGACCATTATGAACCGTGTCAACAGGCTGCACAATTACAACGCACGCTGGGGCCAGAGAGGATGAATGAATCAAGCCGCATGTCCGGGTTTATTACACAGGGCTGGCCAGGGGGCTTTGGGGATGAGCAGGATAGCATGAATGACAAACAAAGCGAGCCCTGTCAAACCTCTTATCCTGGCTCTCGTGCTGCCTTGCTGAGGATTCAGCCTCTCCACCTCCCTGACTGTTTGCCTGCTGGATTCTTTGTCTGCATCCTTTCCAGCTGCCCGGCGTCCCCCCTCCCTGCCAGCCTGCTCCCCTCTTTGCCTCAAAGTCGGATTTTTCTTTCTCACAACTGGAAAGGGGGAATCCTACATTTGGGTGTTCCCATTCCCTCTAATTCAGACATGGAGAAAAACAGCGTACGTGTCAGGCGCTAAGCCCACTGACCCTGTTCTTCCAGCCAGATAGAAAGCGCTGTCCTCTATTTATCTAGCATTAAGAGATCTGACAGATTTGTTTAAAGACGCAGAAAGAAAAGAGGAACGGCACACATCAGAGGCTTGTTCTGTTAAATGGAGCATCAGGTTAAAAAAGTCTCAAAATCTTGATGATTCTGTAGATGTTTAGACTGGAAGGACTGAAGGGGAGGTGATACTGCGTGAGGTGAAAGTGACAGGTGCATGCCAAAAGTTAGGTAGTTATTTGGCCTCACCAATACAGTTGCAGCAACAGAGGCTGTGACATGCAGCTAATGGGGGAAATTAAGTTACTTTAAAACCTTAAATTGGCAAAAATGGCACCACATCTCAGGGGAATAACTCAGTCAGATGTGAACGTACACACACGATACACATATTTTTAGATTCAGTGTGACTTAGGATATCATTATATCTGATGTTTGTCACAAATAAGCGTCCATAAGTCTGCTTGAAATCAGAGGAAAAAAAGGCGCTCCTTATGACTGCCAGACTTGCCTGAGAATCATCGGGTTTTTAAGTTTTCTTCAGAATCGAAGTAATCCAGTGAGAGTTGTGTGTACATCCATGGGTACCATGCAAAGAAGAGCTGCTCATAGCTAATTCGGCATACTTTTAATGGCACAGGGGCTCAAATCGTAGTCCACAGCATCACTCAGAGAATTGGAGGCAACATACTACTTATACATTATATGCCCCCAAAGCAGAACTGTAGCTGCAAAACTCCAAACTTTGAAAACCCCTCCCACAGACGATCCCTCTCTTTGATTGGACAGTGCACGCTTCGATGTGAGGTTTAAAAAAAACAACAACCGTTCAGCTTAAATAACAGAGCAAGACAAGTTAGCTCACTTGTCAATCAGAGGGACGCCAGAAGTACAGCACTTAAACATGTGTGAGATGATGCACTTAGCATTCCCAGCAATTACTGTCCCTCTCCACCCCTGCACATTCTTTCAGACCATCAAGAGTACTTCTACGGTATGAATGTGAGCTGTTGAAAAACATGTCTGTGTGTGTGTGTGTGTGTCTGGTCAAAAAGAGAACAAGCAGCGATGTATACATACCACCACCATGAGTGTAAAAATCCTGGAGGTTCCCCAAGTGTGATGTTCTTCTCCCATCGGATCTGAGGGGAAGAGAGAAGTGGAGCAGAGGAACGAGAAGACAGAGGAGGGAAATGAAAAATTAGACGCCGCAGCATGTTTTATGCATAATGTAATCATTTTGCTCAACTGTCCTTCCAACTTTGGACAGATGGAGTGATTGTCAGGCAGAAAAATAGGCCAACGGGCAGCGCGGCGAAGTGCGGTGCAGTGAGGAGTTTGTGGATAAGGAACTGTGACTGTCTTGAAGCAGCGGCCCTCTCCACTGCCCTCACAAACCAGCAGAGCTCCTGCCTGTATCTGGACACCGAGATAAGATCCAGAGAGAGATAACAGGCCGGCTGCCTGCCTCACACACCGACACACATATACGATTCACCAGTGTGAGGGCAGCATGACAGCAGCTAGAGTTTTTCTATTCACGCATACATAGAAAAATAGATCCAAGCTTCAGATTTCTATTTAAGCATCTATTCTATAGATTTCCCCAGTGCAGTTTATAGTGATGTGATGTGCCGTATGTGGGCTGGGCCTGTTGATTTAATGCTGCTAAAGAGCTGAGTGCTGCACTGTGCAGGAGAGCATGGAGTGGCAAAGTCCTCCCGGGGACAGGAGTGTGTTGTGCGTATACTATAAATGCGAGTGTGTGTGTTAGTGTGCGTGTGCGCGCTTCTCACTGAAGAGGAACAGAGGCTAATTGAGGCAGGAGAGTCCAGGTGATAGCGTTCTCATTAGACGGCGCTGAGCAGGTGAGTGTGTGCCTTCAGTCTACCTGTGAGGATAGAAGTCCCTTGTCTACTGAAACATTTCTATGGGTTTTTCTGCGAGTGTATGTGTGTGTTTATGCATGAGGAGGAGACTGCGAGGTACGTGCTGTAGGTGCTGCAAAGAAAACACGGACTGCAAAACAAGATACAAACCAACAGAGGTTTATGGGAAACACTTTGCACGTCATCCTGAAGTCCATAAGTCCTCTAATGTGTTGCAAAATGACGACTGAAAAAAGGTTTATTTTAGTTTTAAAAAGCTGCTGCATGATTCAGACATTACTGAAGATAATGGCTTTTTACCTGCTCTAACATCAGCCTCCTTCTTCTTCTAGTGTTCATCAGTTTTAAGTGTCCGTGAACTCTGTGCACTTTAGAGCTGCAACGTTTAGTGAAGTAATCGATCGACTGAAAGTTCATCTTCAACTATTTGATGCTTGATTTTTCGTTTTTAGTCATTTTTCAGGTAAACATGCCAAAGCTTCCGTAGTCTCAGCTTCTCAAATGTGAAGATTTGATGCTTTAGTTGCCTTGGGTTATGGGAAATAATAATGGGTGTTTCTAAACTAAGTTCTGATGTCTTATAGTCAAAATAATGAATCGATAAATCAAGTTTAAATGGCAGATTAATCGATGATGACAACTGTTAGTCACAGCTGTAGTCGTCTTCCTAATTTCTTAGCTTTCAGCAGCATTTCTTAGTGTTGAACTGCTGTTTACAAAGTCAAGAATCAACTTTCACTCTTCGCCCTGTCGCGCACGGTTTGCAGCACGTCTGTATTTGCGGCGCGTCTCCTCTGCCCCGCATGTGTCTTCTCGAATGTATTTCTCAATTTTCTTGTATATTTATTTATTTGCAGCCAACCTTCTCTTGATGGGACGTACGTGTTGTCAAAATGGTGAAGGTATTTTCTGCGTTTGCTTGTGTTTTCTTCTCATGCTGAGGAGGAACGAGCAGGAGGACAAGAGGGGGAAAAAAAAAAAGCCGGATGATTAAAATGTAAAAGAAAGGAACACAGGAAGGAAAACCAAGCACGGAGACAGAGATCTGGTTTTCTGTGCTTGAGTTTGTGATCGAGATGTGTCTAAGAAATCACACCTGTTCGCAACCTTTCTTTAAATACTCGTGAGAACACTTAAAAGCCCGCTGCTAGAGCTGCATGAGGGGGGAAAGGTGAAAGGTCAAGCTGCTGTGTTTGCTCAGATATGTCTCCATTACTGTAAATCTAATCCAAACACACTGACTGTGACCATATAAGACAACTAAACACAAGCGATGCCGTGGTTCAAATAAACAAAATCATTAAGCAATATACTGTTGCAGGCGCAACATTTGAGACAACTGGCGTCAAATTGACTTAGCAGTCTTAGCGTGCATGCCTTGTGGACATGGATTGTTTGTGTGTGTCTGCGTGGATGCCGTTTTAATCCCTGTCTGTGTAGATGTTGTTTTAATTCCTGTTTGAGGCCGTCTAAGTGTGCGTGGGACTGCGTGTGTGCGTCTGCCTCCGGTTGCCTGCGACCCAGAACTTCACCCCTTTCCAGCAGCTCACCAATAACACTCAATCTCTGGGAGAAGATTCACCCACGAGGGCTCTGAAATGAGCGCGGCTCTCTGCAGCCCGACCACTTAATCTCTCTGCGCCGCTCCCCCATCTTTGCATCATATTTTAGATGTCCGCTCGTGGTCGTTGGCAGCTGAGCCGGCCTCCAGTGGCCCTGCCCGCCCTGCTGCCCGCCTGCCTGCACACTACAAGCAAAGGCAACCAATTTATGTCTGATTGCGTCTGATTGACACATCCACGTTTCAGCGGCTGTGATTTGGGGCGAGCGTCTGATCTTTTTGAGGTATTTTTCTCTACTTTTTCTTTAGATTTTCATTTTTCTTCAAAAAATCCGAAGCCTTTCCAACACAGCTGGAAGAGATAAAACTTTTTTAACAATTAAAATGTGGGCATTATCATCTGATATTGATAGTGGCAGTTCTTTTACAGCTTGTTTTATTGCCCAGGCCGAGTAAATTAAATGACTGTGGTTGAAAACAGTGAAAACAAACCTCACAGAAGCTCTATCAACACCACTCTAAAGGTCCGGTCCATTAAAGTCTGACATTTTAGGAAACATGATTTTAACTTTCCTGCTGGGAGTCAGATCAGACAAGTTATACCACTCTAATGTCTGTTAGCCGGTTAGCTTAGCTTAGCACACAGACTACAAACAGGGTGAAGTCTTTGGAGTTTGCACTTGCTACCTGGCAAAAACTTCAGGAAGTAGCTGCACCCAAGCAAAGAAACAGTGCAAGACTTCACCCTCATAAAACCACAGCTTCTATTTTTTACACTTGAGTTTCTGTACAGGTTAGATAAATCAGATTTAATGTGATACTAGTGAGCTTTCGTTACCTTTAGATAGAGCAGATTTCTAGTCTTTATGCTAAGCTATGCTAACTGTGAAGTGATGTTTACATGACGGTCCGCTGAGCTCTTCTGATGAAACGATGATCAGTATTAAAGTTGAACGGTATGGACCAGACTTTTCTTGACGTCAGAGCCCTCTCAGGGCTTTAAGTGGGGCTGAATAAAGCCAGTGGGCAGGAGAGGTGTTGTACAGGAGACGGCCCGGACACGGGACCATTAGCAGGAAGGATGTCCATTAAGGAAGAGGATGCAACACATTAGAGACCTTACCTCTTCAACAGTTCAGGGGCCTAATATGAGGCTAATAAGGCTAGCAGACTGGGACAAATGGGTGCGTGTGGAATGGTTTCAAATGTTAAAGGGACACTTAAACGAGCAACAGCACATGCCTATGATATGTCAAACTGCTCTAATTAAACAGTGTTTATGATTACAAATTAGAGCTAATAATGAAGGGCGGGCAGTGATATTAAGTAGCCCGACCGATGCCATGTTTACATTGTCCCAAATTAGCAAACAGTCAAAAGAACATTGCGGTTGTTCAGCAAGTCTCGGCTCATTAATGTATTAATATTGTCAGCTTTTAGTCAGATTGCTCAACAGCTGCCTGAACAACTTGTAATGTGAATTCCATCCCTGCTCGTACAATAGAGGGGGAACCACAGTCAGCCGTCAGGCACAGGAAGTCAAACTGAAAGAACATCTTACCTCTGACAGGAAGGTCTGTGCTGATTTCTGTGCGCCGACATGCAGCAAATACTCATACACATATAAAGCTAACCTGGAAACAGAGACAAGAGAGACAAAGAGAGAGAAGTTAGTGTCCTGGATCGCAGCTCGAAACCTCATTTCACTCCCAAAAAAAACAGCCCTCATTCGAAAGATTATTTCAAAATTAAAAAAAACAAGCTGGTGCTCCCTCTTCATCCCCAAATGTGTCACACTTGTTTCCTTCCAAGTAGCCCATCAACTTAAGTCCAACAAATGTGCACAATTGGCAGAAAACCATCACAGTGTCATTCTAGATGGAGCTTGGATAAACAAGATTTTACAGTATGACGATCATATACGCTGTGGAGGGGTTGTAAATGCGCGATGTAAAGCTCTGCTGCTCTGAGCTGAAGAGCTTCTGTGGCACTCAGCCATATCCCTGTGGTTTTAGGAACTCTGCTGTTGGGGCAGAGTGGCTGAAAACAAAACAGTGTAGACGCTGAGAGGAACATGGACACGGGAGACGAAAAATATCCTCAAACGTGGCTCTCGGATGTTAAAACGCTGCTTGTTGGATTCCTGTTGCTTTCAGGCGTCACGCACATGTTGATGCCCACCTTTGCATCAGATTTAAGGGTGGAGAAACGGCCAAATAGCAGACGGTGACTCATTTTTGATGATGAAAGATTCCTGAAGAAACTCATAATGAGCATCCCACTGAAGTCCAATCTCACGTCCAAACAAGTGTTAAGTCCAGTGTTCACATTTTTGCTCAGCCTTGATCCATCAAACCCAAATAAGGTTCAGCTATGACGGTGAGTGAGTCATCCATATGCTAAAACAACAAAGCTGCTACAAGGAGCAGAAGCCTAAAAGTTTGGTTCAGTTCTACAAAAAACGCCATTCACATCACAAAGAGTCATTTGAGTTGCTGTTAAGAGGAAAAATCTGCCTTTATCCAGTTTTAAAGGTCCAGTGTGCAGGAGTTTAGAGGTTCCCTTAAAGTGGCTGCTAAAAACACACAAGGCCTCCTCTGGAGTCAGTGTTTGGTTTGTCCATTCTGGGCTACTGTAGAAACATGGTGGACTAAAAAGAGCTCATTCTAAGCAAACAAATTCTTATTTTCAGGTGATTAATGTGTGTGACATTGTGTTTTTAATGCATTTTCTACTGAGAATTTTAATGTATGTAACGTGTCTTCGGGCACCCTGAAAAACAAAATTGATTATTATTATTATTAAACACTAATGAGAACATACATATGAATATCATATTCCACTTCTGCTAACAGATTGTCCTAAATCCTGCACACTGGACCTTGAACTCTTTCAGTGCTAATCAATACACTGCGTTTGGATTTTAAAGCGTTCCTCCTCGAACAGCTGAACAACCTTAATTTAACACAGAATAATGGTGGAAACCGTCGTGAGAGGAGAAACATAGTGACTGTTTGCAAGCTGAACGTTTTAGTCATGGGGAGAACAAAAAACACTTTAATAATACTAATAATTTCTATTCAATTGACTTATTATTACAGGAAGTCGCGCTAATTCTGCCTCTTTTGTGACCAGGAATTGAACACACATTTGAACTTTCTGTGTGAAAAAACTCTGAAAAGGCATTCAGTTTGTGTGACGTGTCGACACAAAGAGCGAAATTAATGTTTTCACATACAAAGTAAAAGTCTGGTTGCCTGGCAACAGGATGACAAGACTCCACAAAGTCGCAGCTCCCGGCTCAGAAATACTCCAACGTCCAACCCCTCGTAAAAGCACAACGGGTCTTTTCACGCTTATGAATTAAACGATATATAACGTGTTGATAGTGAGCGCGGCGGCAGGTGCGTGTTGTCATCTTCAGACGGAGGTGGGCTCGTTGTTTCTCCCTGTTTCCAGCCTGTATGCTAAGCTAAGCTAAGCTAAGCTAACCGCCTCCTGTAGCTTAAAATATGCATGTACAGATACAAGAGTGGCATCAATGTGCTCGTCTTACTCTCAGCAAGAAAGTCTCTAATTTCCCAAATGCTGACAGAAAGTCACAGAGTGTGATTTTGGGGAGGGGAATGCAGATCGTTGCCCCCTTTCTCTCAGCTGTTGACTCATTCTTGTAACTTGTTATTGTCTTTGCCCAGTGGTCGAATGTAACTCAGTACATTTACTCAAGTATTGTAGTTAAATACAAGTTCAAGGCGCCCCAGTTACCTTTCAGATGACTATTTTTCTCCCAAATGTCTTGGAAGGATTCATCTTTCCGTCGTGGGCTGAGAAAAACTTCCCAACCTAAATGAACTATTTAAAACAAGAACCTTGGCTGATCCCACAGAATACCGTGCTTTAAAGTACCCAGCAGTATTCGAAGTAGTTAAAATGAACTCAACCTTGAACATCTACAGCAACATACACATTAATACTGCAGTAATTTTAATAAAAAAAGAACATATATAGCTGAAAAACACCAACAGGGAGCATTTCACTGCACTTTTACTTCACGTACTTAAGTGTATTTTGCTGATGATACTTGAATGCAGTATTTTCACCATCTGGTAGTAGTACTTTTACTGTTTCTCGCCCATCTTTAAAAGACAAAAAAGGGGTTGAGCCTCCTGCATCTGTGCTCAAACCTCACCTGAACAACGACTTAATACCAGCAATCACCACGAGCGCCTCAGATATCCAATATTTTGCCAGGTCCTGATTGGACGACACGTAAACCTCTCGCTCTGACCATTTCGGGGCGAAGGCAACCTTTGCCCTCGCGAGGCAACTCTACGGTTTTACTACAATGCGGAGAAGCCCAGACAGACATCGCAGCCTGCAATCATCTGTATGCGATTGTCTCCAGGTCTGACACAGAGTGGAGGGGAGCCGCTGTGCTTTTGTGAACGGTGGGCGACTGTTTTTATGCTGATCACACACGTCAAGGCCGGAGCAGACACAGAGTTATGATGTTTGGGTTGATGCTGGATGATACTGAATGAATCAATAATGAGCCGGGCCAGAGTTGAAGAACCTGGCTCTTTATCTTCTCAAAGATATCACTGAATTTCACTACAATGTCTTGACAACCATCTGCTTAAAAAAAAACGATCTGCTACAGCTGGTCCAAACCAGTTTCAACTAGCATTAGACACTAGATGCTATCACGACGTCTATTTCTCACTCTTACATCAGATACGACTGTATCAACACCCATTTCAGATACACAGTGTAAACGCTCTGTTTCAATACAAGGATTTATAGTTGGATGGAGTGTTTCATTTGGGTGTGTGTGTGTTTGTTGGGGGGGATGTGGTGACGGAGGGGCGGTCAGTGTTTATGTAAAGAGGCGTCACTACAGATCGCCTGTGCAGAGCGTGAGAAGCAGAGTCACCAGAAGGAGCAAACTGCCTGTTGTAAATGTTTAATACTGATCCCGGATGGAGCGGCTGCCCTGCTGCTGTTAAGAGAAACTGATCGGCGTTGTGTTCAGGAACGAGTTTGATTACGTGTTGTCCGAAAATTTGCACAACAAGACTGCTGTGAGAGTTCAGAGGCCTCGCTGGAGTGGGACGTCCCTCAACAAGTGAATGTTATTTCCCACCTTTGTGGACATTTAGAGCAATCTGTTATGATCAAATGGTTATTGTGCTTTTTATAATAATGGCAGTATAACAAAAAACTGCCAAGTGAAAAGCCTGGTCTGTGACTGATACTTGGTTTTAGTGTGTTTTCAGGGAGGACATAGTGTTTTATTTACAGCCTAAAACCGTGAGTGCTGTGAGATGATTTGGGTGTAGTGGCCACGCGAGGTATTGCAACTTCTTGGATGCATGCGGTCCATCAACTGTAAAACAATGAATTTTATTATCAGAATTTGATCAATTTGGTCCACTTACATGTGATGTAACTATTTTGTCCCATTCAGGTGCATGGGGAGCCAACAAGAAGTCTGCAGGCTGGAAGCTTGAAGAAGCCCCTGGAGGCTTTTTCAGCACATGCACCCCGTGACCAACTTTCATACGCATGAATGGGGCGCCATCTTTGAACACAGTATCCAGCTCATCCATCGTATACAGCCCCCAAAAACCTCTAGAAATCTGGTATGGCAGCCTGTTGCCTGAGGGGCAACGCCCAGGGCAACAGAAGCCCACATATATCTCGCTGCAGCTCATAAACCTTAATAGCTGTGAGTGCACCGTAACAACTGAAGCCGACTCAGACGAGTGTATCAACATTGTTATCAGGTGCAGGACAGCGTTCTTTGGTGATTCGCTGACGTAACCCTCCACCTTCGTTTTTGCTCCATCAGCCCGAACAGTTCAGGGGATGTTTAAGTTTCCAGGGTTCTGGGCAAAGTGAGGAGTCCGTTGGTGTCAAATAGAAAAACGAGGCCCTCTTTGCAGCGCGAAATACCCGGCGGCAGGCGTCAGCTCATATACACCCCGTCCGCACTGTCCAGGATCGAACAGAGATTCCCATGAGCACTGCGGCGATGAAATTTTCATGGCAGAGCCCGGCGTGATCTGAGGGGCTCTATGCCCTAGCGACGGGCACCTGCTCCGGCTGCGATGCATTATTTAAAAACACTCATTCAATCCAGGCTTCAGGGGACACCTTTTGTTACTCTGTCAGAAGCAGTAAGTGTAACTCGGCTGAGGAGGAGACTTTTTTTCGCAAGCTGATGGAGCACAGCCCGAGGAAGGCCAGGTAGATAAAGGAGGCATGGGAGGGGCTGTGCTGTAAAGGAGAGCTGCGTCAGAGGGAAACTGAAGGTCAGGGCTTCAACTTTCTTTCCTGTGTGCGTACTGTAAACCTGAATTCCTTCCCTGTGAACCCTGCACTAGTTACACATGTCACTCAGGAATAAAAGATGAGATGCTTAGGAGACAAACCGCAACCACACAGTCCACATCTCGCATTTCCTCTGGAGCACGTTTCGCTCTCCCTCCTCGGCTCAGTTTGTCACGATGAAAGATGAAATTTAACAGTGCGTTGACGCAAACGATGAGAAGCAGGAGATCAGCGCGAGTGGGAGGACGGCTGACCTGCGCGTTGACTGGACGGGACATTACGATATGAAGCTGCTTACATTGAAAGAGACACAAAGCTGCTGCAGAACATCTGGTGTCTGTCTCTCGAGCTCCCCTTTGAGCTACGAGACCATTTGCAACAGCTCTTCCACCAGAAAGCAACTTGGGTGGGACTTCAGCTGAGGCGGGAAAAAAAACCTACTCAAGCATTTCTGAGCTTCTTTCCTCTCCTCGCCCTAACCTCATGCGACCTAGCTAGTACTTTGCTCCGTGTCCACACATCAAGGAGATCTCTCCCGCTGCCCCGTCCCCAGGAAACACACCTGACATTTAGCCCCGGGCTGCCCCATCCAGCCTTCCCTTTCCCTTCGCTCGCCTCCAGAGACGAGGGCATCTCAGTTGAGTTTAGCCAGCTAAAGCACAGACAGTTAGCAAATTAACTTCCATGTCTTCCATTCAATAATTCAGCAGCGGGAGCAGGGGCAGGGCGAGGTAAGGTACGCGTGGAGGAAGTGGTGGAGGAGGATTAAGCAGCACTGCATCTGCTTTCATATATAATCCACGCCTTTCGGAAAATACTGAAAACGTACAGCATTCATAATTCATACGTCCGGTGGCGCCGCGTATGTAACACTAAACATAACTGGATGAAAACACAAAATATTATTTCCCGAATATTAAATATTTATGAACTTCATTTAAAAGCAGCTCAGATCCGACACTACGGTGGTGAACAGGTGCGAGTGTGGCGAGGTATCACTTGAAGGTGAATGAGAGACTGGATGTGTGTGTGAGACACCTGTGATGCTGCGAAGCTCTTCCACTGAAGCTTATTCCCACTGCACACACTGTTTATATTTGCTTGGCTTTGTTATGGCAGTTCCTTTGTCAAAACAAATCAGTGTCAATAAGCGTGTAAACACGCGTGGCTTTAGCCATGGGTTAATCCACACACTGTCTCACACACACAGCAGCACACCAGCACACACACATCCATTTACCCGCAGCAGCAGCCTGAGCCTGTGACGTTACCTGTAGACAGACTCACCTGTAAACGTCCTCTAACCTCTGAGTTTAACTCGCACGCTGTCAGCACAACTTTGATTTTCACTCAGCTTTCCAGTGAAGGAGGCGGAGGACAGAGATTTACAATGATTTGCGATAAGAGATTATATTGACATAGCTGACATAGTTTTGTTATCACCAGAGTCTCCTCCCACAGCCGCTAACCAGGACAACAACATGACGCCACTGAGCAAAAATAATGCAAACTTTACAACGAATCGCTTGTTTTCTATGTTAAAAAAAGGACTTTATCTTTGTGAGCACATGAAGCGTTGTGTATCTGCTCACTGTTCAGACAGATCCCGTCCTCTGCATGCTGATAAGAGACACACATACTCCTCTTCTGTGAACCCTGTCGCCAAACTGATTAACAACTTCAGGCACGTTGTCTCAATATTTATACTGTCTCCTTTATTTCAAGTGAGAAAACTAACAAATTTGTGCGGATGCACCCGAAGCAGCTGACGAAAGGCAGCATTAATTGACTGTTGACATATCTGAATGAAAGCACAGTCAGCCAAAGGGTGCCGAGGGTAAATCAAGGGTTTCTTTACTTTTAGTGCAGTGTTTCTGCCTGTGTTAGTGCGCAGCTCTTTATGCCTCCCTCAAAAGGCTAAAATGCAGATGGCAGAGCCATCTGTGTAGAATCAAAACCATGCATTCAGACCTGAAGATCCCTATTAAACTGCATGTAAATACATGGGAGGAGCCAGAGGAGGAGTGGAGGATGTAAAGAACCCCATGTTCAAAACAAACTGATTAAGTTGAAGTTCTTGAAGTTGAAGTTCGTTTCCCAAACAAATCCAGCGGCACTCCAAATCGCACAAAAAAATGTCTGTAAACAAACAGGGAGGATTAGGAAACAGACGCGGGGAGCGGGATTCTTTCAGAAAGCGAGAACGTGCTTTTAAAAAATGAGATGTTTGATCAAGCCATTAAATATTTTTGTGAATGGCACCGTTAATTAAGATGCCGGATTCATCAGCGCACGTTTCAAAGAGGTTCCAGTGACTAAATAATAAGGTGACATTAATATTGAAGCTGCTGTATTACCCCTGTTCAGATTAAATTCAATGAAACGCAGGGGAAAAAAAAGTGTGCAGAGTAATTAATTTCTTTGGTCGCAAGGGCACCGGCTCTTCCTCTACCTTTATTATTATTCGCATGTTTCCTTTTTACAAAATGTCTGATCACAATGATGTTTGTCAAGGATGTGTGAAGAAAACACCCCCCCCCACCCCACCCCCAAATCATGCTGCTACTGGTGATCTCAAGACAGCAAAACCAGGCAACTGGATTCCACTTGCATGGCGAGGCCTTGGCTGTGTGGAGGAATCCACATAAGTGTGAAACGCACATGTGATTGTTTGTTTTATGTTGTATTTCTAAGCAAACTGTTTGGATTCGGGCCTTGGTTTCAAGGCTTTACAGGAAATAAAAACACACACACACACACACACACACACACACACACACACACACACACAGGGCTTTGTGCACAGGGCTGCAGACACACTTAAATGCACACTTGAGCTTGTAAATTGGAAGATTTCATGCAGCAAACCTCAGACTTACTGTAAACTGTTCAGGTGGCTGATGGCGGAGGTGCTGTCTGCCTCTTCTAAACTTTCAGACTACACGGAGCGACTGTACCAAACGTGACGACCCCTTACCGAAATCAACAGCTCATCGTTACCTGCGCGAGCTAACGCCAGGCGCTAACACAAACACCACAGCAGCTGAAGCACTGACAGCACGGCAGCACATGCAGTCAGTGTTGGAGTTAAAGGACACAGTGGCGTAAAATGATGCTTCTGTTGGCTCTTCTAAAACGTCCAGAGTGAAGCTAATCCCTGCAAGGTTTCAGCAGCAGATCATCAAAAAACACTGAAATACTTTATGTGAAAATGTAAGGAGACAACACGCCCCAGGAACTACACAAGGAAGTAGCTGCTACAAACCTAAATAAGCTCAATATACTGAATATTCCTCCTTCCTGGCAGGCCGGCCCAGTGTGACTCTCACCCACACTCTTGTATTGTCTGATTGCTTTCAACTGTACAAGGAAAACACAACTGCGGACTAATTACATTTTTCTCAAGCCTCCACCGTCAGCCTCTGCGTTTGCCTTCAACAAGTTTCGCGCGTCTCATCTTAACTGCAATACGGAGCCTACACTGAAAGAATAATAAGCTTAAGCAGGCACGTTCGCACATTAGCGGGGCGACAATAGTCATTGATAAGAGCGGAAATACAGTAATAGCAAACAGCTGACCGACACTGATTGCAACCTTAATGAAACCAAGAGAGTTGCATAAATCATATCGCTCATTTATAGTTTATTTAATCAAGTAAGTATATGACTTGGTAATCAATCCTCAGAGCGAGAGCTGCAGCTGTGGTGCTATCTGTCACACTGTGTGACCGAGTCTGCTTTAATCGGTTACAAGTCCATCCGGGGCTTCTTCTTCTTTTTTTTTTTTTTTTTTAAGGATCTGAATATGTAAAGAGCTGTATGAATATGTAAATATGAGCTAATTCGGTGATGCATTGAGGCAGCTGTTGTGAGCTCCACTTCTACAAGGAAACATGTGTTGGCCCTGCGGGGCGGGTTAAGGTGACAAGACAGGTGAGGCGAGAGGGCAAGCGTCGTCCATTAAGGCTGGACATTACCTATAAGGCCTGTGACACACACACACACACACGACCTAAAAGAAATGCACACACAGGTTAAAAGGCGATGACATTTACTGTCGGGTTTGTGCTACATGAACGCGAGCAAACACAGCCAAATTAACAAATTCAATTATTTTGTTATTCACCAGCAGCCTCAACACAGATCATCATTTCCAGCTCTCAAAAGACTTGTATTTCTCATGAGTTAAATTATTAATCCTCCTCCTACACTATCATTTGAAATACATGCTGCCTCTGCACTGATTCCACTCCCAATAACACATGGAACATAATCCACAGTGCCTGAACAAGCAAGTGCAAGTAAAAACTGTCTGAAAACACAGCATTTAAATAATCTGCCGCTTTCAACGCGCTGCAAGCCGAGCAGCGGAGCCGAAGCAGGTGTGAGAGCAGCCTAACGTCTGGGGATGGTTCATATGCAATATTAAAGCATCATATGCTGGTTCAAAGGTCACTCTGCCTGCTGTTCATCAAACCACATGGGACTGTTTTCATTTAGGCTCCGCTCCTCCACCTCGACACAGACACAAACGCACACCGAGCGGCTCAATTTTCCAATAATCTGATGCGAATTCAGAGTGAAATTGAACGCTCGTGGCACCAGAAGTGCACAAAGTAGTATTCGAGGAAGCCTGCACTGAGCACACAAGCGCGCCACATCTCTAGAAAGCTTAATCAATTGAATGTGACACGGCGACGCGTCACAAAAATACAAGAGAGCCTCTTAAGAAATTTTGTTTCTATTACAGATGTATGAGGCGCCGTGTAACAGCACAGCCTCTCAGGACCTGACAGTGTGTTTTGGATTACAATTGCATCTCAGCAGGGATTCCTGCTCACTCCTCTAACCTCAGCCTGTTTGGTGCTTAAAAATAGCTAATGATGATAAAAGACTGCACTGATCTGAAGTGCTGGGATGCAAAGAAGGTCCAGATCTCTGAACGGCCCCCCTTACACAAATATTCCAGATGGCATGGAAATAAAAAAAAAAAAAAAGAGGAGGCACGAGGAGCAGTGCAGCCTCCAGACTACGAGGGACATTTAAAAGTTGCATTTGGCTTTTTTGGGGGGTGTTTTATTCCAAAGCGACAACGCATGCACAGATTCTGCTGAAATTAAAAGAGAAGCACAAAAGCGTGATGGAAATGCACCAATTAAAAAACACACAACAGTGATTTTTTTTTTTTTTCCTTTCAATATTTCCAGACACAATCAAGAATTACACGCGATCCTACGACCATTAATCAATTAAAAGTCCGCTTCGTGCTCGTGGCAGCGTGTCTCTCCTTCGTGCGAGCGGATGCTAAAAAGTTGTATGACTGCTGAATGGGACAAAACTTTTCCCTTCATCGCAGCGGACGTGCGCGGCCGGCTTGACGCGTCAAAAAGACGGCGAGCAGCCCGAGCAAAGCCGCCGATTTTCTGCCCCCGAAACACAAAATAATTCAAGCATCCAGCAGCTTCGGCTCCGAAAGTTTACGAGACGAGCGGGCAGCCCAGACCGCGCAGGGACGAGCACATTCAGCCGCTGCAGAAGCTCGTTTAGCCCGAAATGAAAGGAAAATGCGCTTCTGCTGCTCCTGAAGCTGCAGCGGGTGATGCCATTAAAACACAGAGTTGCTCTCCGGAAGGTTACAGAAGAAGAAGAAGTAGAAGAAGAAGAAGAAGCGTAAGCGAAGGCATGATATTAGTAAATATCCTGTGCAAAAAAAAGTGCAAACAAGAGGTTTAATTAAAAAAAGAAAAAAAGTTTAAGAGACGCACCTCTAAGGTGGTCGGAGGGGAGGGGGGGACCGCACGGAGGAGCGCACTTTCGTACAGTACACTCCTTTTAAATTACAGTAGCTAGTTTAGAAAGTTGGACTCCCCTCTTGTGCCCCCCTCGCCTGCATGATAAGCAGGTAAAGTCTC
This sequence comes from Chaetodon trifasciatus, assembly GCA_037975065.1. Classification (NCBI taxonomy): domain Eukaryota; kingdom Metazoa; phylum Chordata; class Actinopteri; order Chaetodontiformes; family Chaetodontidae; genus Chaetodon; species Chaetodon trifasciatus. Next base: position 2,019,315 of record JBBMOE010000022.1, read on the forward strand.
ACAGAAAGCGCATAATTCACTTACTTTTCTCTCGCTTGGCTATCGGAAGGGACGACAGCTCCTTTACCTTTGGCGTACATGCTGGATTCTGTTTTAAGACTTTTGCCCCACTCAACACCTGTCAAAGAAAGCAGCCAGGAAAACGCTCCATCTCCATAGCTACCCCTTTAGTGTTTTTCCTCCCCCCCCCTCCTCCCCGCTTCTCCTCCTC
>JBBMOE010000022.1:2024490-2051916 GCA_037975065.1 Chaetodon trifasciatus
CCTCCCCCTCCTCCTCCCTCCTCCTTCTCTCTCCTCTCCCTCCCTCTCTTTCTCTTCTTTTTTTTTTTTTTTTTTTTTTTAACATCTCCAACATTGGCCACAAATCAGGCACAGTTTCTATTGGGGGGACTTGAAACCGTCCTCTGTTGGATTTTTTTTTTTTCCCTCCTCAGCCGCTGTTCCGCAGGCCCGCTCCTCCTCCCTCCGCTGTGCAAACGGTGGGGGCTCCTTAAAGGGAAACACACACTTCTTGTTTACTGACCTCAGAAACATGAGGAGAGAAGGGGGGAAGATGGGGAAAGGCATGCTGGGTACAGGCTCTGCACTTAAAGACTATTGCCAGCTCCTTTTGGGAGGCCGGCAATAGTCGGCGTGTTTGTTTCCACTAAAAAGACATTCCAGGCCTTCAGTGTGTGGGACCTTTACTTTGACACTACTCTCATTTTTTGCATGTTTGCACACTGATATTGTAGTTTGTTGCGTTGTGATGTGGTCTCGATGTAACAAGTACGGTTTTGTCACAATCTCAAATTAACTACTGCACCATTATATCAACATATAATACATAAGCAAAAACTTTTCTTTTTTTTTTTTTTAAGCATTGTATGGCCACAGGAAGTACTGTTAAAGGATGCCTCTGAAGGTGTTTTCAGACTGACTTTTTGAACGCTGGAGTTACTTTAGGATGATTCTGCACCTCTTGGTTTACATCCGGTGGCAACATTCAGTGCCAATGCAGTCAATACAACCCCAATCCAGTCAATACAACCCAAATCCAAAGATGGAGGGACACTGTGTAAAACTTGCTCATCCTTTTTGACATATACTGAATTGAAAACAGTGCAAAGACAATATATTTAATGTGTGACCTCATCAACTTCATTCATTTTTGTAAATAAATGCTTAATTTGATGTCAGTAACACGTTTCAAACAAGTTGGTTCGGGAGCAACTGAAGACTGAGAAAGTTGTGGAATACTCAAAAAACACCTGTTTGGAACATTCCACAGGTAAACAGATTCAATAGTAACAGGTGATAGTATCATGATTGAGTATGAAAGGGGCATCCTGGAAAGGCTCAGTCGTTCACAAGAAAGGATGCAGCGAGGTTCACCACTTTGTGAACACATGATTGGATAAAGGATATTACTACATGTACTCAGGAACATTTCATAAAAGCATTGTTGGTGAACACAGTTTGTTTGCAAATGATTGCAACCTGTCTTTATTTGCCTTTTACACAGTATCCCAACTTTTCTGGAATCAGGGTTGCAGCGTGCCCCTATAGAGGTAGCACAGGTGAGCAGAGAACCCTATGACTGTGAGCAGAGAACTCATCCAGGGACCGATCTCACCCTCCTTTTCCTCATGCCTTGGCGTGATGAGGCCATAAAGTTTTCATTTTAAAACATGCGTATTCACCTTAATTAGCATTGCTTAGACCTTATATACATGTTTGTGTGCACTCTTTTGAATTAACTTTGCAATGGTGACGTCTCCAAAACTGCTAACAGCCTGAATACACCTTTCTGGTCAGATTAACCACTGTTCTAAATAAATATGCATTAGACATAATAACATTACTTCATCGTTTACTCATTAATTATCTATACAGAAATATTGATAAACACATGAATAACATTTTGAACACAGCCTCTGCTCTTGCCCAAGGTGAGTATGATGTCAGACACTTTGCAATAATACACTGCAAGGTGTCTTGAGAATAGAACTGACTGGTGGAGGGAAACCCACTCCTTTGTATCGTGGCATATTTCACATTGTGGTGTGTGTCCATGTATGTTTAATTGCGGCTTGGTTTCCATAACAGTGTTCTTTGCCTCCACCTCATGTGTTATTTTTAAATATCAGGACAGCTTGTGTATTTATGCTTCATATTTAGTTTCTATTACCACTGGATCCCATTCAGCATGATACAGTGACCGTTTACACCACGGCAACCACACAGGTCCCAGCACAGGGACTGGAATCTGTTTGGGACCCTTTCACAACAAACCTGATGACCCATGATGTCCCTGAAGGACATATGGGGGTTGTACAAGCGTCAGGTAGTTTTCTACTCTACTATCACTGGTCCCATCAAACCTCATCATCAAGCTACCCGTTTTACACCCGTGGCTCAGACCCTGATCTTGATGTGGGTCATCGATACAGGTCACTGGACACTGGAAAACATTTTATCACCAACTCTTGACCCATGCTTAAAGCAAAAGCAGCAGGCACTTGAAGCTGCTTGAGAAATGTTTACAATATAGATCACTGGTGCTTGTGCTGTCAAACTGGTATGTGGATTGGGCCTTTAAAAGAAATAAGTTGGCTCTCTGAAACCCTCATTGATTTTTCTGGTACATTAGCTACACATACAGATATTGGTGAGTGTTTGCCTGATGATAATCACTGACTGTGTTCACGGTTTATGCACCTTTTATTCAAAATGATCTGAAACTGAGAAGCGATCATTGTTGGTCGGAGAACGACTTACCACACAAACAGCTCTGAGGTTTACTGAATCTGCTTTCTAAGCAGCGAGGGATACATGATCTCTTGTTATTCAGATTATTAAAAAATCAAAAATGAACGGGTTGATGTGGGTCCAGAAGCGATGAGTTAATCAAGGGCGTTCTTGGTTAAGACAAGGGAGGCTTAAGCAGCAGTCTCCAGTGCCAAGTCATACTCACTGCTGTGCATAGAGAGCGATCAGCCCACAGCCGCAGCAGCTTCTAAAGTACATTTCATGTCTCGAACAAGGCCGCGGTCCTGATGAGATCTTTAGCTGATTTTTTGTTAGCTAAAAGGGGATTGGTTATTATTATTCATTGCAACTCTGACACCCCGGTGACCTGAGGGCAACCCACTTTCCCTGGCACTTTTACACCTCCGACTCCAATTACAAAGCAGCTGTGGGGAGGTGGCATGCTGGTTGTCCCATATACCCCAATGTGACCAGCTCCGTATAACAGCATCTACGATTAACAACTAGATCCTTAAAGTAAAGCACGTTTATGGTGTTTGTCAAATAGGCCTAAAGGCAGGATGTGTTTGTGATCTTTAACTTTTAATATCCTATAGCCTGCTCACTTATCAGGCTGCTCGCAGAGATCAGTGTGTGATACTGTGCTGGCTACAGGAAGGAGACACAAGGCAGGGACCAGATCTGAAGTACACAATGGGGTTATGGTGGTTATGCAATCACTTATTTTGGATGTGTTCTTAAGGGGGAGCTCCAGCAAGTTTCCATTGCCTGTCCTTCATGTTGAGGAACTCACAAGATGGATCTGAAGAAGGATGATCAAAATCATAGCAGCAGGGGGTCAAGCTTAAAAAACACTGGATCCTACATTTCCCACAATGCAACTAAATAGCATCCTTCATTAGATCCTTCCTTCCCCCCTTTCAAATCCTGCAGCTCCACTTGTTGGCTCTCTGTTAAAAGTCTCAAGCCCAAACTGAGATGAGCCTAATGACATAATCAGGGTTATTTTTGCAAACTTTGGAGAGCCGCCTCCAGAACCACAGAGGACATTTAACTACTGTTTTCACATGCTGAGCCGTGCTGCTTGTGACAAATAAACTGGACTTCAGTGGCCCTTTAAGTTGGTTGAATTTCTTTGTGACTTGTTCTAATTTTGACATTGTATTGATCAATGCCAAAAACTATGATTGCAATGTGTGTTTGACGTGAAAGGTTAGAGGAAATAATAGTGCTGATATGTAATAACTGTAATACAACCCAATTTCAAGTAAGAGAGACCACGCCTTGCAGAAGAATATCTTTCACTGGTATTTATTTATACTGGATCAGAGCAGCAAAGAAATGAATGCGAGAGTACAGAATAAAACTAAGATAACATGTCATTATTTAGGCAACCTATAGCAATTTTAGGAGAAATCTAGAGGTAAACGTGCTGTTTTTCCCTTCTCTCTGCCTTTTTCTCTTTTGGGTGGCCCTTCATTCACTCAGGCAAGCAATGTAGTTGCAAAGCCAGAAACCACTAAGCCATCTCTGGCCTCACTAACTTTCTGTACCATGAAATGTGTGTTAAACTCTGGTTGCGCTGTTCCAGTCTGCAGAATGCGGTCCTTCCCCATGAAAGACTTTCATGTTATGCAACAGCTCCAGCAGCGAGGGTCCGCGTCAGACGTGCAGGCATCCAGTACCCCTGTTAGGTCTCTGCTCCGCCCCGACATCGGCCTGCACGGGAAGGAAAAACACAATAAGTTGCAGTCCAGACCAACAGAGGAATTCCCCCAGCCCCTGCCTTTGTGAGGCCAAATTATAATTAATCACAGGTTGAATAATTCAGCGGCGAGCGAATGGATGCCTTTCTCAGCCCATTTCTCGGCACCTGCCTCAGGAGGTGTCCCCAGAGCCTGCACGTATGTGTGCTGGTTAGGCTTGTGTGTGTGTGGTGGAGGAGCTTCTCCACTGCCAGTAAAAAGAGAAACACACAACCCCAAAACAACTAAACACTAGGCAGCAGTGAAACCTCCACCCTACAATCCCTATGAGTCAGCCATGACTCGTAGTGGCCCCTTGATCTGCCTCTCCTCTTCTCCTTTGCTCTCAGTCCATCTTTCCTCTCCTCCTCCTTGACATCTTGACTTACAGAAGAGAAATGGCACTTTGAAATGCATTATGAAGCACCAGATTCCTGTAGAGGGGGGTGCTGGTTCTACTCAAACAGCTCCTTACCCTCTTTATGTCACCGACTGGGTCAACAGGTTGGAGGAAGTTCATGTGTGCGCACGTAACAGAGAGCGGGAGACAATGGGAGGCATGCTCATGTGGCAAAATCATTGATGCTACTGCTGTTTTACATGTAAGTGTGAAATTTACACCGGAGGATACAGAGAGACATCGATCAATAAATCACTCAGCCGTTGTTAATATGAAACATATATTTAACTCTTGGTCGGATTTCAGTCACTGACATGAAACAAGTGTCTGAGAATCATTTGAGTTCTTTTGGCTCTGTTCAGTTGCTCAGCCTGAATAATGCTCCGCTTAAGGTAATTATTTTTTGATAGCAGAAACTACATATCTCAGCAAAGGCCAAAGAAAACACTGCGCATGTAGGAAATTGTTTGCAAGAGAAAAAAAAATCCATCCACACAGCACCATCTTGATAAACATCTCCTGCTGCTGAAAGAATTGTGAAGCTGTAAGCAGCTGCTTACATAACTTCAAGCACTCTGTTATCCCAAATATGAAACTGTCTGTCTGTTAGGTCTGTCTGTCTGTCTGTCTCTCTGTCTGTCTGTCTGTCTGTCCGTCTGTGTGCCTACCTACCAGCTGTTAAGTCTGTCCGCCTGCCTTCCTGTCTGTTTGTCTGTTTTGATTTGCGTCATTCCACTTGGTCACCAAGTTCATCTGTGCCATTCCCAAACACCCGGCACCCTCCCCAACCACCCAACCCCCCTCGCTTTGCTTCATCCATCTGACACCCAGCGGCTACTGCGGGCCTCTGCTGTGATGAAGAAAGACTCTGTGCTCTTCAGCGCTCCCATAATTAGAGACAAAGAAAGAAAGAAAGCTTTGGCACTCGTTGCTTTTGTGCGCCTCCTCTGCAGATACAGGTTGCTGCCACACATGAAAGAAATAATAATAAAATCCATCTCCCATATCTTTCCTTCCAGGCCGCCTCGTAAAAATGTTCAAAGTCATTGCGAACTTTAAAAACACTATTTCACATATTTCAGTTGACAACAGAAAAGCCTTAATGGGTAAAAGGCATCTGTGTTACATTTCCCCTAACTTATATATGCCATTACTTCAGATTTACCAGCAGCTAAAACCACCTTACCATCAATCAGGCCTTGAAGCGAGAAGAGATGAGGCCTTACCAGGCAAGACTGCATTAACACCTGTGGTGTGGTCATGTTGTTTTAGGTACCAGTGAGACGATGAAATCCAATGCAAGAAGTCCAGTTTGAGCAACAGATTCGTGATGACAATCATTGCATATAAATGCAAGAGAAACAGGAGAATATTCCTGTTCAGGTTGCAAAGTTAGCTTGTGTGGGAACTGGATTTGAGATCACGCGAGGTGAGAAAACATCTTGCGAGGCTTAAAGTTTTGTGCTTGTGGCCGAGCCGCAGTCATTTGGGACAATCAGTGTCTTATGAGGAACTGCTAGCAGCTTTGAACTTGGTTCAGAGGTGTGGACAGCGCGAGAAGTGACTGCTCATTCGAAAGCAACAATGGCGGCTCCTGAAGAGGTTAGCGCAGATACTGCTATCTCTTCACTGAAGGCTTTTCTCCCAACCGGCCTCAGCAAGCGCTTCACTCTCCTGCTAAGTCATATGGTTCATTGATCTGATTGGTTAAAGTTATAGACAGTGATAAACACATGGTTTGACCAAACACCCACAAAGTATTTTCCAGAAATGGCTTCCATTTTCCAAGCAGTTTCCATGGATGGCGTTCCAGATGGCTGTGTGAAACAAACTGTCTGGTAGGTTAGTTATAAAATAACGTAAAAAATGAGTGAATGCAAAAGTGAGTGATGTATTTGATTGGTCACCACAGCACCTTTCTATTTCACAGGGTATTGTGTTGTGTCAAAAGTTGAGAGTAGGTCTACACTTTGCTTTGATCCGCATCCACGTTCATGTTTCCAGGCCGAGGCAGAGACTTCTGCCCGCAATGAAACACCTGAACCACATAAAAACAGCTAAATGTCTTTTGTCCTCCGCAACCAACAAAATTATATATCACAGTTGTGATACAATCTTCCAAAATCAGCAAAAATATAGGTTAATGCCAACTGGTTTGCCATCTTCTATGTCAACATTTAAATAAGAGGAGAAAGTTATATACATCCGAAAGTTGTCCTCTTAACTTTGCTCTCACACAACCTCTGACCCTCAATGGCTGGCTGACATCATTGTTTTTCCCTGAATCCTCTGAAACCCTGATGAAATGTAATTTTGGGGTGAGAAAAACACTGTTTAGTTTGGATGAAGGGCTGACAAAGAGAGGAAAAGGTGCATTTACAGGTGCGTTTATAATTTAACTGGCTGAGTGTGAACATACACTGAGGGGAACTTTTTTTCTGGATGGACCTATTTTATTTATCTATTTATTGTTTTTTGCAGGAGTCCTCCGTGATGGTACAGCATCAACGCAGTGGCCCCATCGAATGTCTGCATGAACTTCATACACTGCGTAATTTTAAGTTATTGCAGACAGAAATTGACGTCAAAGAGAAACACGGGGGTCACTGTGACATGCTGGTCTTAGATCATGCTGCAGCCTGACAGACATGGCCGGCATTAAAATTTTGACAATGCGTCAACTGTTGCTAAATGTTGACATGACGTTGCGAGCGCCATTTTTGAATTGATGCACAAACAAAAACACGAGTGCGGCCCAGATGACGTGTCTTTGCTTGCATTCGTCGCACAATCCAACATGCCTCACAGCTGATATCAAACAGTCCGACGCAGATTGAGAGACTTTATTATACCATCTCCCAGAGTGTGACGTGCAGTGAACCTGTAAGATCGCTGTTATCGCACAGTGTGTGGGGGCCTTGACATTACGGTCCATTAAGCACACATACAGAACATGACAGCGTGTTTGTTTTACCTCACCAACCTGCTTTAAAGTTGTGTTTGTTCAAGTGTTTGTCTTTAACATGGTCTGCAGAGAGCAGGATGTGTTGTGATAAGTGAGTTTTCCTCCACTTTTATTCTCTACTCGATTACTTTGTCCCTGTGCCTTTAAGAACAAGCCGAAGAAGAGAGGGGAGGGGGCGAGCGAGACTGGGGAGAAGTGCAGTGGCAGAGAGAGAGAGAGAGACAGAGAGAGAGAGAGAGAGAGAGAGAGAGAGCGGGAGAGAGGGAGGGAGGGAGGGAGGCAGTGGTAATGTTCTCATGTGTTTTCTTTCTGTGGGAAGTGGCACAGCCCCACCGCAGCATAAACACACACATGCATGAACACACGCCTGCCAATGTATGCGCACACACACACACACAGGAAGGCAACACATATTTCTACGTGTGAGTGAGGGTCCCTATCCTCACACAGTCGGGGAAGAGGGAGTCATGTTGACGACCATATTCCACAGCTGCGATCCCATCATCCTCTGCAGACATGGAAAATGAAGGGACGGCATAGAGAGGAAGTGAGACATTGAGAGACGGACAGGAGGAGGGGGACGGTTACTTGGGTGAAAAAATTTGCTTGACAGAGTGAAGAAGGCTGACAGGAAAGCGTGGCTGAGAGGAGGGAAGAAAAGGAGGATTAAAGAGAAACATTTCTGCATGTTAGAGAGAGAAAGACCCCAGATGGGCCACTGCAGCGACAGTATTGGAATTGATCTCACCAGAGGAATTTCCTTTGTGACTGATACATCACAGGCAAACATGGCTGTAATGTCACCACCAGTAGATCCCCTTTATTTCTGGGCGATAACTGTGAGGAAGAATTGCTCTGGATTTTTCCAGTGCGGCTTCCTGCTTAGTTTTAGATGGGAACCACAAACAGCTAGGCCCAACCCGACAGAGCCACACTGAAACATGTGGTTAAATCCTATGCCTGCTCTCTCTCTCCTTCCATTATCCATTATCCACCATGCTCCACCCCACCATCCTCTACTTCCCTACCACCACAACATATTGGTTTTGCTTTCCTCAGTCGTAGAGTCAAATTACCATGACAGTGCTGAGGAGGACGATGGGCTGCAGTCGGCCCGCACTCGGCGAGAAGCGAGAGTGGCAGCTAGCTGTTTCTGTAACAGGCTTTGTGGTACCCTGATCCCCTAAGCTGGACCTGGAGGGAACTGGCGAACCGCAGTCACACTCTGATAAGGGCCGGCCCGGCGGTGGCAGAGGAACACGCGCCCGCCTGCCAGTGAAATTGCATCATCAGCGTGAAGGCAGCCACCACGCCAAAAACACGCCTCGGTGGAACCCGCAAAAAACATGCCGTGCCAAGTCACTCCTCCTACCATCCCCACTCTCCGTTTAGCAGCCTCTCTCCGATGCCACCCCTCATTTCCCTCCCCCTGCTCTCTGTCACATTTTTTAATTCTCTGTTCCAAAACATGCACATGAGCACGCTTGCCAGCTTGCGTGCCCACACTAGCGCGTGCATACATTCTGCAGCACAGTGTGTCTCTGCTGCAGGTCTCCCACGCGCCCTCGCACACCACTGCCAGGCAGCACAGAGCACTGTGACCTCCCACTGCCCTGAGGGCCTATGTGTACATGTGTGTGTGTGCGTTGCAGAGGGGGATGGGGTTTAAGCAGACGGGTAATGGGGGTTGTCACACCAGGGAGTCAGGGATAGACGGTTGTCTGCTCCTCTGTGCCCTACAAGAGAGAGCTGGTGCCATTATGAGCATCATTCACTCCCTGAGCTTCACAACACAAGCCTTCAGTGATGAAACTACCATTCACACAGGGAGGAAAATGAAACCTGCAACTTTTACAGCCATTAAATATTTCACTGTATTCCAGAGTCATCGCCATGAGTCAACTCCGTCTCCTGCCTGCAATTCAGATTTTTTCCAAACTTGCCATTGTTTCACCTGAAAAGAGAAAAAAACCCACCACAAATCAATTATAGCAATATGGAAGGATACCAAGGGGTATGATTGGTATTTATAAAAATGCAGTGACGGGTTGATGGAGACAATGGAGTGAGACTAATGTGTTGTCAGCTGCGTTTTGTTCCAGCGGACCTGTCAGCTGCTTGTACATTTGACTAACTTGACTAAACTGTGTGTGATGCAAACGGGGTCAACGAGGGGACAGGGTCGCCGACACGATAGCTGGAGGTGTGTGAGTGTGTGTCGTGCGAGGGTGGGTGTAGGGGTGGGCGGACTGGATTGTGATCCTGTCAGTGTACAGAGGAGGGATGGGGGGGAGGCGGGGGGCTCGGTGATGTGAATAATACCACACAGAAAGTAAACAGCCATTCTTAACGTTCTTAACACCTACACCAGCCGACTGGCAGATAGAGGTGGTGGGAGGGAGGGGGAGAGACAGAAGCACACACGGAGAAGGAGATCAGGAGACACTTCTGTGTGAAGTTTTCCTAATTTTTTAAGCTCCCGAAATAGCCACAGTGGGATGATGAATTTAGAGCTGCCTGTGTTGTCAGGAGAGTAGGATGGAGGTATTGTTTGGTTCCCTTCTCCTCCCTCCTCCCCGCTTCCTTGCACTTAAACATCTCGATAGATAGACCCACGGGAGCCTGTCTCCTGCATGAACCCTGCTCCTGCTTTAAATTGCACTGTAAAAAATCTTGAAGTCTGTAAGACGGCAGCGGGGACGGCACACTGAAGCTTTTGTCTCAGCGCGCGCCACTGTGAAGAGAAAAATCAAAACCGAGCCAACGCCATGGGATGCCTGGGGAATGCCACCGCAGGCTCCACACTGAGGTGGAGGCTCAGCAAGATGCTCACCGGGGCTTTTTGGGTTATATGAGAAAAGCATCCTGGTGTGTGTGTGTGTGTGTGTGTGTGTGTGTGTGTGTGTGTGTGTGTGTGTGTGTGTTTCTGTGTGTGTGTCAGGAATGTAGCATCCCTCCCTCTCACTCTTTTTCCCTCTACCTCAGCTTCACTCAAAGTGGCTCAAACTAAAAACGGGTGTTTTAAGAAGTGAGGAGGGGTTGTACGTTTTGCAGTGTGTGTGTGTGTGTGTGTGTGTGTGTGTTTTGCATGTGTGCTTGCGTGCTTCAGTACATGTGTGCATGTTACATGGAAGGGGGCTGTAAGCCTTGCAGAAAATAGGTTGACGTGACCTACATATCCATGTGGCTTCTTATTAGCATACACCCATATTTCACATAGACACCCTTGTGCACTGTCACGCACACACACACACACACACACACACAAGATAACAGTGAGACAGGCAAGAAGAAGGCTATTTACATTATTTGCATTGTGTCCTTTGTTTGCCTTTAACCGTCTCAACACCAGACCAGATGGCACTGACACACACACACACACACACACACACACACACACGCGTACACACACGTGCACCATAGATGGTTAGATGGACATCGACACTGAAGTTGTGAGCAACCCTTCAGCCAAAAATTCCATTTTGAGGATTACATGGCAAACAGTTTCCATCATGAAATCAATAAACTTGTAACATCTAGGATGTTATGGAGATAACCGTTGTTTGTTAAATGTCCTAAATAAACTCTTATCTTATCTTAAATTTGTCTTAAAGAACCTCCTATAGCAACTCTAAACTCTAAATTACATCTACATACTACCAAAAAGTGTAGAAGGAAAAGAAATTGCTGCCTGGATTATGTCCACTGGCAACATTTTTTCCAGTTTAGGAATTGCTACTAACGATGTTGACACCGTCTTCTGGGTCCAACATGTGGTTAGATTTAGGCCGCAGAAACACTTCGGTTAACGGTAGGAAATGATTGTGGCTTTGGTAAAATATTGAAAAAGTAAACATGTCCTGTCTCTCACTTCAAGTCAATGTTGCCTCTTTCAATATTTAAACAAGACCATGATCTTCCCCTAAACCTTAACCGAATGCTTTGAGCTGCCTAAACATAACCATGAAACCGCCAATCCTGCTTCACTTTCCACCAGCAAATCAAAACCCACAAAACCTGTTCTGGAGGTGGGCGGAGCGGCTGGATGGGTGATTTCGAGGTGGGAGATGTTTGCTTGCGTCCTGCTTCCTTTTTAGGTTTACTTTAAACCATGATCGTGATCTTTCCCGACCCTTCACCGAGCAGTTCTTCTTTTAAACATGACTACACTCCTTCCCTGATGTTCACTAGGTAGTTTTTGTGCTTAAACATAACCAAACCTCAACCATAGTGGTGGCGGCGGGTCAGACAATGGCCATATGAATCACTTGTAACGCTTTTAGAAGACACTAACAATCCATGTGGTCATAAAAGATTTTAAAAAATGCTAATATTTTGGCATTTATTTTGAAGGACTTGTTAATAATTATGCAAGAAACCAACAATGTCCAACAATTTCCTTTATGGCAGTTTACATGTTGATGCTCACACTGCAGTGAACACGACCGCCGCCATGACACAGTGACAGGTTAATACATGACGACACACTCAGCTTAGAAGGTCAATTCAAGGCTACACTTACAGTACTGGTATTTTAAGAGAAAGAAAGGTAAATGAGGGAAAAGCAAACCTCCACAAACATAATTCATTGTGGTTTGTGATTCACCATCTTACCAACAATGACACCATCCTCTTGACAGGCTTTATTCATAAACCCTTTTTTAACACACAATCGCAACACAACAGGAGACATTCGGAAATCTCTGAGCTCAGTTTTCTGTTTAACTGTTTCAGACCCCTGAGCAGGAGCAGTCTCTCTCTCCCCCTCTTCTCTCATTCTTTCTCCACTGCTGGTTCTTTTTTCCCCCTCTCATCCTTCACTTCATCTCTTCCTCTCTCTCTCTCTCTCTCTCTCTCTCTCTCTTTGCAGAGCAGCCATCCCCAGGACAACTATTAATCAGAGGCAGAAATGATAGATGTTTTGCTCACCAGCATTGCCGTCTATTTTGCTTAAGTACAAACAGTAGATGTGCTGTGCATATTTATTTCAGAAAAAAAAGCAGTGGCTCAAAAGAACACACATATTTGCACATTTACAAATGCATACAACACGTATTCTCGTCCTCTGTAAACAGCCTCCGCCACAGTGACGCAGAATCCAGACTTAAATATAACAGATTCAGCTCTCTGCGTTTTGCCTCTGCTTGTGTTTGAGTGTCTGGGTATAATGTGTCAAGGCACCTTGCAGCTCCTCCAGCGCACTGATGATTAAGCAGCACAATGAACACTGTGGTCATTGTTGGCGTAGGCTTTCTTAAAAAGACTTTAACTAGAGGCATTGGTGAGTCAGAGGACTGTAACACTAGTTTATAAATAGTGCACTCCACAAGGCGTGAACCCTATTGATATGAATCATTCACTGTCTGAAGTATCATGCAAACGTACCGATCTCAGTTTTTCTTTCACAGTGAACTAGACAACCATTTGACAACCGACCGACCAGAAATGTAGGACCAATTTAAGCTATTCATGCTGTTATCTGTTCCTAACATCAACCAGGCTTGTTATCTTGTCGAGTGGAGGGGGCTCACTTGTGGGGGCCAGCAATTGTACCAGGGTGGCCTTGGCCCCCCTGTTCCCCCTTGGCGGTGCCCCTGGTTGTACTAAATTATTGAACACATATATCACATTAATCCCTGCGATGGCTAGAGCTGCTTCTCTTTGGTGAGGCACCTGATTTCAGATGGTAGTGATGATGATGATGATGATGATGATGATGATGATGGTTTTCCAGGTGTGGGTCAGTCAGTCTTGAGTAGAACTGAATCTTTGTAAGGGTAAGTTTTGAAAAGAAGTGCTCTCAGTAGTAGATTGTTGCTTTGCAGTTGCATTAAAAGTAGAAAAAAAAAAAAAAGATTTTTACCCATAACCTTTGAAGTTGTGGCCCTGAACTACACTGCAGAACTGTGCACAGCCTCAGATCACCAGGCAGGGCACTCAAGGTATCCATGTTTTTTATTTTGTTTTCAGCACCTGATGACCTCACCTTGAAATCACCTCTTAACACCCATTTTTATAGGCTTGCTTTCATGTGACAGCTAATTATGCCACCAAGGCAAGCATTTACATGTAACCCCATTAAATGTGCTGAAGCTGCTACTAATGGCCGAGGTATGCTCAAAAAGAACAGGTTTGTATGACATGCCATTCAACCACTGTCCACTTTTAGACAGTTTTCAGGTGTGCTCAAGCACCCTAAATGTCATCTCAGCACCCCTAAAAAATATTAATAGAATTTTCTTTATTATTGTCCTGTGAAAAGAACAAAATGTTTTATTTATGTTACTTCATTCATTTCAACTCAGTGTGAGAGTCTTTACTGCATTTTGCTTTGCTTTGTCATTTATGATTGTGCTAGTTTAGCCCCTACACACACACACACACACACACACACACACACACACACACACACACACACACACACACACGGAGCAGGGGAAAAACAGTTGAAGTGCAGATAATGTTACTCAAGTTGACAACAACTACCAACAAGAGTGTTTTATCTATCTAAAGCCAAAAATGGACAGATGTCGACCTCAAACGGCTGAAATTCAGGCCAAGATATCTACCTTTTTTTAAGAGCACCCCACCTGATCTGGCATCAGTGGTGAGGATGCTAGAAGCTCTGCTGCTGATGGGAGTGAAGCTGCAGAGCACTAGAAGCTTTCCTGCTGATACAGCTGCACCCCCGACAAGCACAGGAGGACAGGCTTTGATCCATCTTGACTGTCAGAGAGGAAATACTCCCGGCATAATAAGACCGATATCGGTAAGGTGAGACCCACCAAAGCAGTCAACCTACAGGAAGCACTGCAATGTTTCTTCTTCTGAGAGAAACAAGCCTTACAGTACATTTGCAGTACATTCAAGGCCCTTGCACATTTTGTTCTGTTTAAGATGCAGCATGAATTTGCAGTAAAGACGTGGCAATGCTAAAGCCCTTTTTCAATTTCATATATGACCTGACAGAAATGTCTGTTTCTCCACAAATGGATATTCAAATTTCGTTCTCATCAAAACAGCCAGGTGAGGCTGTTCGGGTGACACAGTTAGGTCAAAATGATGTTACCTGACTGCACTGCATACAGCACCCAATATTCAATTAGAATAATGGTAGAAATTGATATGGATTCTCCCCAATATCCCCACCACTTGCTGCATAAAAGCTGTTTGGTTGTTATGTTTGTCTCTCACAAAGAGGGAGAGAAGGAGAGAGAGAGCAGAGAGAGGAAGAACCAGGTGAGAAGGCGAACAGGTAATCAGGACCACATAGTTATAATACTAAGGCTGTTGCTATTTTGCCCACATTCACAGCAGTGTACTCTACAGTGATTTCACATTATTAGCAGCATATTGATTTACTGTTAGCAAATGTCCCCCAACCTCCTTATACAATTATTTACATCATAAATATTATGTTTGTTTTATTTATGATCAGATTTTTAGCTGCATACACTGCATACAGTGAAGACTATTAGAGTGGCAAATGGTAACTGTTCAGCCAAGAACCAACAACCCCCCCCCCCCAGCTCCATTCACAAAAGAACTTACATACACATTTTACAACTCAAGCCCCCTAAAGGTCTGATCCTAGAGTTACCCCTAACCATAAGTGTTTATAATGGTTGTCAACAGCCACATAAGAAGGTGGGGTGAAAAGCTGGCCGCCATAGAGAGGAAGTAGACATAATAGTGTTTACGTATGGGGATAACAGCATCCATTCTCAGATTGTATGCTCCTGTGGGTATAGGCTCCTCAGTACTTGTGTTTTCAGACAACAATGGTCCATACTCAGCATAGCTGTAATACCAGGGCCAGTGTGTGTTCATGTGAAGTGCCTCGAGTGAATAATGGAGCCAGAAGTTCTGGATTTTTTACATCAGTGCTGTGTTGTGGAACAACCTTCAAGTTGCTGAATATGAGAGGAGCTTATAGAAGACTTTGTTTGTACAACATGTTAACAGATTTAGATTAGGCAAGCTGTTCTTGTTGATTGATGTGGGAGTAATTTTTTATAGTTTAAATTGTGACTGTGTTTTTGGATTTCAGGACTGTGTTATTTAGTTTTTATGACGAATGTCTGGTACTTCTTCGTTTTTTTCTTTGTCTTTTAACATCTTGGGACCATGATGGAAGTAAGAGCTCATTCTGAAATGGTAAAACAGTAAGGATGGCTTGTTATCTTACAGAGTGGAGGGGGCTCGTGGAGGCCAGCAACTGCATCAGGGTGGCCTTGGCCCCCCCTGCCCCCCGCTTGGCGGCGCCCCCGGCCATGCTAAATTATTGAACACATGTATCACACTAACCTCTGCTGAAGCTGCTTCTCTTTGGTGAGGCGTCTGATGTCAGATGGTAGTGATGATGATGATGATGATGATGATGATGATGATGATGATGATGATGATGATGCTACTCACAGCTGGTTTACCAGGTTCTCAAGAGTCAGTTTTGAAAAGAGCTGCTCTCAGTCGTAGGATGTTGCTTTTCAGCTCAATAATTTTGTGTTGTTGGTTGTCAGGCATATCACCTGGGTCCACATTAAACAGTGTAGCAAATATGTTCAGTTCCTTTTCTTTACTTTTCATGTCCTGAAGCCTCTCATCAAATGTCTGAATGACTTTTCACTCAGCAGCATGTTCAGATGTCAGTGTTTCCTCTTTCCAGCTGCACTTGCCACAACTTTAATTTCACTTAAAATGTTTTTACATTTGTCAGCAGAGTGCTGAGAAGCTGGCTGGTGTTTACAGAACTGGTAATGTCCACCATGAAGGCCAGATCACACAAACACTTCCCATCAGGTATTCCCTCCATGAATTACTCCAACAAGACTCTCCTTCACAAATTCTCCTTCTGAATGAGGTTTCAGCTTGTAGGCTATTAGCTGGCTCACCACAAAACTTGCCTGCATAATTCTGTCTCTGTCAGAAGAGAAAGCTGCTTGTTGTGCACCCAAACTCCACCAAAGTTATCCAAGTGCATCTGTCCTTGCAGCTCATCTAGTTTAGCATATTTGTAGCTAATGATACAAGATGCAAGACCACACAAAGTGCCGTGCTGTACTTCTTTGAGTTGGACTTGGTGTCAGGATGTTAGATGATGTTAAGAATAATAATGTTTATTAATGTTGTGAAGCCGTTTTACACTGTGTGAACAAAGGCTGGACAAATAAACTGGACTTATATCACTATATGTGGATGATGTTGATTTTTATTTTGTTGTTTAAAAGTTTTATAAAGTGGAAATTTGTTTTTGTTGTATATTATCAACTCAGTGTACATTGTACCAGGGGTGCATGCATAGTTGTCGCATAGTTATTTTGTCATTGTTCTATAGTGACTGAATCACATGAGGTGGGAAGTTGGAGGGGTGTGGATCAGTGTGTGAGTGTGTGTGTGTCAGTTTGGCATGACTAATGAGGATTTAGTTGGAACAAAGAGGCGTATCAGAACCACAGTGCTGGCTATGAGGGAGGCGCAGTCGTAGCTACAAGATACGTATGCCAGTGATTGCCCAAGACAACATGGCCAAGTCCTGAAGAATGCTTCCTCCCTAGCTGCCTGCCTTGCTGGCTGGCTGTATGACTTGCTCACTGCCTGGGAATTAATTGAATGGACCGCTCCACAAGCAATAGAGCACATGCCCTATGTGTCGAGCAGTGTCAATTTTCTGTTGGGGATGGGGGATGGGTGGAGTGGGAGAGTAGCAGGATGGAGAAGGAGGAAGATGATCTGTTGGTTTATAATATTTTGAAAGTGAAGCATGGGGAGGGTCTATCATGAGTTGAGGGTTTTTGGTGGGAGAATATTGTACCACATGCATGAGAACCGCCCCTAGAAAGGTAGACCAAGAGTTAGTCCACTGCAGAGGAGAGGTTCATTACAGTTACAAGCCTCAGAAATCACCAATTCACGGCACTTCCGATTAGAGCCCACATAAATGCTTCACAGACTTCAAGTAGCAGACACATCCCAACATCAACTGTTTGGAGTAGACTGAATCAGGTTGAATTGCTGCAAAGAAACCACTACTGAGGGAAACCGAGGAGACAGAAAGAACTGCTCGGGCCAAGAAATATGAGGAATGGAAATTAGACCAGTGGACATCTGTACTTCGATCTGATGAGTCAAATGAGATTTTTGGTTCCTGCCAGCATGTGTGGTTCCTACAGTGAAGCCTGGAGGAGGTTTGATTATGTTGGGGTTATTTGCTGGTGGCACTGTTGCCGATTTATTCAAACTTCATGGCACACTTAACCAGCCTGGCTACCACAGCATTCTGCAGCGACATGCCATCCTATCTGGTTTGAGCTTAGTGGGACTTCCACAATCACCCAACCAAACCCATAATTCCAACCATGGCTTGATTGTAAAATTTTTGCAAATGCTAGAAAAATTACCAAATTTAGTCTAGATATATGTGTTTGAAAGTTTGCTTGATTTTTCAGTGTGCTGTTGAAGCAAACAACTGTTGTCTAACTACTTACATACCAACACTCCTAACAGCTACTCAAAGAGTAGACTGCTAAAGAGCTCCTCAAGGAAATATATAAAGACACTGTATACAGTAGTGCATTAGTTATGGCAGCAACTCACAAAATAAAAGAAATAAAGTAATAAGTTCTTGGAAGAGCTGTTTTGTCTGCAGTTGAAAAGTCTTCAAATAAAACTGTCTGAAGTGTGCCAAAGTGCTTGATTGATGGCTGTTGTTGCACGAATTACATCATTTTCTGTATATTAACTGCCAAAGAAATGCGCTTCCAACATTATCACTCAGTCTAGAGTCATTTTTTATAGTATCAGTGTACTGTGCATACAAATATATGAGGTGTATCTACTGTACATGCAATAGCACTGAAGCTATGATGAACGGTGGTCTGAAGACACACCAAATGCCACAACTGGGACAGAAATAAACACTTTAGAATAAAGAGGAGATGTAACGCAATAAATGATGAGTCATGTCTTCATATCTAAGCTGGTAGCAAACCGTCATGTAAGATTTCATATGGCATCTGATCAAGTTTTGCAACCGTAAAACTTTGGTGTGGCATCACTTGTAATAAGTCATTACTCAGCACCACCATCATGGGTTTTTGAGACTAAATGAGCTCTCCTGCTGTGTCCCCTTGTTAAACAGGCAGCTGTGGACCAATGTGGCTAACGTTGAGGTAAGAAAGAAAAGGCTTAATTACTTCCGCCAACGAGGTTATGTTTTCACCTCAGCTTATCTGTTTGTCAGCAGGACTATGGAAAAACTACAACCTTATGTACATGAAACTTGGCAGAAGGGTGCAGCATGGGCCAAAGAAGAACCCATTATACTTTGGAGCAGATCATGGGGCGAATACACATATTATTCTTCTCTTTTGTTAACATTACGAGTTAGGACATTTGGCCTTTGCAGAATATTTGACATTCGTTCAATAGTGACAAAACAATCAGAGAAATACATACATTTACAAAATACCTAAGTACGAACTGGTACAATTACAAATGTAACACTTTTTTTCTGAAACTAAGGTGTGGCTGCAGAAATGTAGGCTAAATATGCACATATCATACAAATAATTATACTATTACTCCACTTCCAAATGTAGAATTCTAGTAGATTTGGAAATACAAACATGTATAATGTTTGCGCTCGTAGATTTGTATTTCATAGAAATGTGAACTTTTGGCCATCTAGTTGAATTTTTTTGTATCTTTGTCTTTTATGCATGTAATGTCATGTAAGGTTATTTTGTGCTGATAAAGAACTTGGTTTCAAACAGAAGCTGTTAGATAGGTGGTCAATATGCAATGATAAAAAGCAATCGCTTTTACCTTTCATCTGCTAAAACAGACGAGTCCACAAATTAATTTCATCATCACGTCCGATCTACGTGGACAACTATGCTTACTTCCAAGACAAAATCAGGCCAGCTTCTCCTCCTTTAATGAGTCACCCACCCATGAACTCATTTACATGACTGAAAATCATGCTTCTCAAAATCAGTCACGCACTATAGACCCCAAGAACGAACCGGACGTCTTGGCAAAGCTTGAAGTAAGCCAACAGTATGGAGAGTATCAATAATGAGGACACAAACCTCAACTAGACTGTGGAGCACTGCTCAATATGCCAGGATTTGTCCAAGTAGATAAATCAGAAATAATTGCCCAGTTCCCCTATGTTTCCTGGCCACACTGAATGGAGATGAGGAGCCACAACACAATACAATCAGACATCAGTCACTTCTTAGTCTTCATGGGTCAGCGGCTGAAACAATAGGGAACATAGAGTAATTGTTTGCCATATTTTTTGGACAAAGACAGTGCTTTTCAATTTCTTTTTGTCTAAATTTGGTCAGCTGAGAGGCAGAGATTATATGGGGTCCTTTGTCCAATTTTTTTTTTTTTTTTGGGCCAATCCTGGCTCACCTATCAGCCGCTTTATACATGTGGCTGTCAAAGTCTTCATGTGTAATAATGGCATGTACAAAAGTTTGGAAACCGCTGGGATCTGGGTCCGCATCAATAACATGATGTCAGTCATTGGTTGCAAACAAGACAATGGTAGCAGACACAGTGTGCCTGTTAGCTCTCGACAGCTTTTCAAACTGTCAAAAATTTCAAAATGCCATGAAAGTAACAGAGAAGTCTCTCAGTAACCGAACCAGTATAAACTAGTTTAAGTGACAGTTGCATAACAGAAGTGTTTACTTTAGGAAATAAATATGGGAGTGTCTGCGTGCATGCTTTTCTCTTTTTTTTTAAACAGAAATTCTTCTAATGTCAGGCGGCAGCGTTAGGTCAACAATGGCTGACCGAGGGGAACTATAAACAGAGAGAAGACTGGGCGAGAGGAGCAGGACAAATGGTGTATGGAGCGCTGAAATGGAGTGAATCACCTTTTACAGGGTCCTGCCTCAGTGCTCCTGGGTGATTGAACAGATCAGCGAGGTTCAGCCTGACAGAGTGAAAAAGACAGACAGAGAGAGGAAGACAGGAAAAGAGAGATTTATCAGTATATAGGGATGTGATCCTCCTACTGTATGCTACCAAAGTAGTAAATCAAAGTGTGAACACCTGCAGGGTAAAAGGTTGGGTTGCCAAGGTGATGGCAAAACCCTGTGCTAACACGTCCTCATGATCTGTTTCAGGAGATGAAAGCAGATTGACAGTAGAGGTTAATTCATGTCCAGAGCACAAAATAACTACAAAATCCAGGAAATGGCATAAAATACCTTCAATTATTGGTAAACTGGTAAAATATGAGATTGTGAATCTATTTTACAGAAATGTTTGTTGCCACCTCAGCCTAAGGTTTGATGAGAAGCACATAATGTGCATACGATCATATCTGTGCTCATTATATCTGATAATTTTCAATTCTGTACTTAAAGTAATAGAATGCAAGAAGAAATGACATATGACAAAATAATTACATTTAGCATGAAAATAAAACAAATGCTGTAAAAGTTGGAATATCTTTTGATTTTGTCTCTATTTGTTGCATCTTAAGAATCCAAAAGTGCCTCAATAAAACCCGATTCCCAAAAAGAAGAAAGGATATTACTGCATGGGTTCAGGAACACTTTGAAAAACCATCGCTGATTGTTTTAAATGAGTGTATTCTGTTTTTATTCATGTTTTTACACAGTGTCCCAACTTTTTTCCGAATCAGGGTTGTAAGAACGCGACTATGGAGAAACCCCTATGGTTGATTTTGACTGAAGAATTGTTGCAATGAAAAATGTCCAAATATTTTGAATGGTTTCATTATGCAATGTGATCAAAGGGCACTATTATTACTATGATAATTTTTCCATATTAGAGATTTGATTTCAAGCTTTTGGTGTTGAAGAAAAGCAAATAATAAATCAAGATCAGAAAAGTTGAGCCTTATTTTTATCCTGTTGAAAGTGTGTTTTGGAGCTGTTACGGTGGCCTAGAGGCCACACAAAGTGCAGTGTCCCCGACTCGAATCTGGGCCCGGGACCTTTGCTGTGTGTCACGCCTCTTGTCTTTCTCCCTCCACATTTACTGTTTGTCTTCCAGCAGTTGATGTGACATGGTGACCAGGTCATGGTAGCCTTTAAAATGTGCTCCTCTCTCTCTTGTTCAGAGTCAGGTGTGTGGGAGGAAAAATGGCACACAGAAGTTATGTGTTTGTTTCTGGCAGTAACAACAGCAGGGCGGTGGATTTAGCATGAACAGTGATAACCACCATGACTGAACAAAGGCCCCGTTCAGACCTAATAGCTTGTATCCAGATATATCTAGATTGTGTCCAGATCCATTTCAGATGGCCTGCAGAGTGCATCTCAAATGTGTCTCCAGTGACCAATTCTGATGAGATTTTGCTTCCCTGCTCGCATGTGATTTTATCTGTGGGGATGCTGACGGCTGCCAAACAGAAAGAAGTCATCAGAGGAGAGGACTCCAGTGGCTATTTGTTGTCTCCAATGGGATTTCAAAATGCTTTCTGAATTGACGGGCATAGTCAAATTGACTGTTTTGTAGCTTTGTCATGCTATATGCACACTGTGCTACAAAGCTGAATATGTAGTCCTTCAGTTCGGCTGTGGGTGCGTGTGCATTCACACTACATTACTTGAGAATATGGTTGTGCATGAAAACAGTTTACTTACCAGTTTAAATGATTCATTCGAGGGTTGCAAGGACTCAGCACAGCATTACAACAGAGCCTGTGAGTCATCAGAAATACAAGCAATCAGACAGGTTTCAAACAAGCCCAGTTTAACCCAAGTTTAGCTGAATGTTCAAATCATTGCACAAATGTCCTATTAAAAATGCCTATTTAAATTAGACCTCCCTGATCCAACCCGTAAACTGTTTAATAAACAGTGGACATGTCCTTCATGATGTCAGCCATTGGTTTGCGGACTGTTGTTTGTAAAACCTCGACTTTGGCGTGAATGCCATCTTGGTTCTTTGGAGGCAGAAGTGATCATATTTGGATGAGAGGGTGGAGCTAACATGGATACACAATGCAACGCCTCTATCCTGGATTGGATCTGACTGAGAACGTGACATCTTAGCAACTTGCATACCCTGCTTTAGTGTCTATTTTACTCTAAATGGGACCATAATTTCCAAAATGAACATCATGCTGTATTGAAGAACACTTAAAACAGATGACTGAGACCATAAACTCATTTGGAAAATGTTAATTGAGATAATAAATCAAGTAAAAAGTAGGATCATTTTCTCATAGGCTTACATACAATCAGACTTCTCTTTGCATCCAGTGGAGTCGCCCCCTTCTGGCCATTCAAAGGAAATGTCAGTTTATGCCACTTCCGCATTGGTTTAACAATTCTTGAACTCAGTGATTTGCAGATATCCGGGTGTCTGTTTAAGAGAATTGATCATTAAAATAGACATTGTGGCTTCACCTTTCGTGTTCAATGGAATGGTCAGTTTTCTTTTGGATGCAGTCACACCTGTGTTTTGTTCTGACCTCTTGTGATCTGTTAACAAAAAGTGAATTTTCAGTCTGTTTAAGTGTTAACAGGGCAGAAGAAATGTGCCAGTTAATGCCAGTTACAGACTAAAACTTCAATAAAAAGAATGAAAAAAAGAAACTGATGGAAAGTTCAGAAACACCACAGTTACCACTTACCACAGAGTATATTTCATTAATATTGCATTAAATTAAATGATGCTGGCAAATTATTTCCCCCTAAAATAGATATTTTGTTACCAAACCATTGAATCAATTCTAAGGAATTTTAGTAGATCATACAGATTTTTACTTTTCTTGCCATGAAAGAGGTTTCACCCATAAATACAAACACATAAATAAACCATACATATACCACTGACTTATTGCTTTGTTTACTTCAGGATTTAGAGTGATTTTCTCCACTGCATTTGGTTTAAATATCAGGGCATAGCCTCAGTTCCTTGGCTTTACAGTACCGAGTCTGTTTAAGCTTTAAAAGAATATTTTATTAACGTATTTTATAAAATTATAAAAGCTGTTCCCTGGGTTACATCACTCAGAGGAAACATTTCAGTTCATTAACCTTCAGTAAGTTTAGAAAGAAATGTGTTTCTGTAATAAATAAATTTATAGTTTTGGAATATTTTGGATATTATGTGCACAGTAAATCAGTTATGTTTTTTAATGGTCCAGTAAATACTGCACAGAACCTCCTGACTATACACTACATGTGCACACAAAGAGTATTATTATTTTTCTGTGTCATGAACCGCTGCCATTGCCTACCATTAAAACCATTCCACTTCTTGTCTTCCCCTTTACTTGAACTCATTTATTGAGTTGTATTTCCATGACGGCCCTGCAGTATATGGTGCATTTCCATAATATACTCTCCATGCATGCTAATGGCCCAGCATATATTGACAGAGACACACACATACACACACACACTGTAACTAACATTCAAATGTAGGCCTGTCAGTTTTTCATGATCAACACTTGTCATTCCCATCAGATCTGCACCGAAGTTAACATTCATTTGCTTCAACGAGTCCAACCTGTTCTTTATGGCGCCACTGTGTGAGTGACTGCCTATGTTTAATGTCTTGTATGTGCATGTGAAAACAACAGTGGCTTGTTTGACTGGAGCCTCACTGAACTGTATGTTCTCACAGTGTGAGAAAAAGGCTTTTGTATCAACACACCAGACTACACTGTTTTCACACTGATGATGTCATTAAGCCACATGTTGCCTGTACTTTACAATGAATCACTGCAGGTACGTTTTAGCTCTCATTCTAGATACAGCGAATGCAGCAATTCAACTTGTCTCATTGTCGTTTACCAATGTGCAAAGAAGCGAGAGGCGACTGTTCTTCAATGTGGATGGACACTTTTTCGGGACCCCTTTGCATCACTTTTTGAGGAACTGGGTAACCCTTTTGTGTCATGTTTCAATGTGCAGGGCTCTGCGGTCAAGTTAGCAATTCTAGAAACGCAGCACAGGGTTACACTTTCAAAATAAAGCTTGCAGAGAACAATAATAATCACATGGCTACTGTGAGGAAACAGTGACACTACTTTGTTAAGACGCTGATCAGGATCAATCTGCAATAAAGACGAAGCACAGCTGCGGATGATGGGATTAGTTCTGCAGTTTTATTTTCTTCATTTGTTTAACTTGACCTTTATTTAACCAGGAAGTCCCTTTAGATCAAAATCTCTTTTTCACAACAGACACCTGGCCAAGATAACATATCTTTACAAAGTTACAAAAATGATAACAGAGGATGTTAAATACAGATAAGGGACAACAGATACATAAACACAGTGGAAACACAGTTTTTATCAGAACTTTGAACTATCTCAGGGAGACAAAATCATTAAGCTGTAGCTTAATAGATAAATATTTGTAGATATATGAGTATAAACCAACAGCATGGGACCTCATGATGCTGCTAGAGGAAAAGTTAGAGGATCACTGACGACACCAGACTTCACCATGAATATCTGTACAAAACCTCAAAGCAATCCATCCCATAGTTTGTGATATTTCAGTCTGGACTGCTATTAATAGAGCCGTGCTGCTAACACGGCTGGAAATTAGCTTATTACTCATGTTTTCAAAAGCAATTATTAAACTATGCATTTGAAACAACTGCATTCAGCATCATTCTTACTTTTGGAAATCAGACTAACAAATGAATAATCATCATTTATCACCTAAAATATTTTATCCAGTCCAGTTTCAAATAACTCAGCCTCATGTTTTTGATGGACTGGTAACGCAGCAAACTTCATTTTTGATTGCTAAGATGATTTGTGAAATTGAAAAGGTAATTTGTTCCAGCTGTCATGACTGGGAATGGCTGGGGAGTGTGTGATACTGTGTGATAGACACAGATTTATGCGATTGTTCCACCAGCGTTCTTGAACTTTAACATGAGTTGTAGCAGATGAGATGAACTATTGCCACCTCTGGCGACTCGTTAGTGCTAAGCTAATTACTGGTGCTTTGGTGGAGGAGGGGGATGTGAGGGGAGGAGCCAAGCTAATGAAGGATTAGACAGAGGTTGTTAGCCTGTTTCCTTTTGATGGGATTATTTCTGCGGAGTATATATGCTGGCTGGCTTTTAATGATGGTCGTTCTGGTGTCATTGGAAACAACATCCACTATAAAAGTGGCCCTGGGCATGGGAGGAGAGGAGAGAAAAGCGAAAGGAAAGGAGAAGGGAAGGAAAGGAGTTGTGCAGTGACACTGTGAGGTTTAGTTAATTAACCCCTATTCTGCACCGTGGCTGCTCTCTGCTATCACCTCGCTCTGGGAGACACACAGAGCATTAAAGGGATGCTTCGCTGAAAACGCTGCTGCAAGAATACCAACATTTCACACTGCTACATATCCAGAGCATGTGTAAAATGCTGATGTGCTCCCCACCAACAAAGTGTGAAAACCAAATGAGTAAAAAGGTATACATGTTGTGAGAAATATTCATATCATTGGGAGTTGTCATGGTAGCTCAGTTCTCATTGATATGCATACCAGCTTATAATTTCAGCTCTGGTGATTCTCAGAACAGGATGAGTCACACCTACCCGACTTCACCCTCTATTACTTCTCCTTCTCAGAGCTGGCTAGCGAGGACTTGAGACTGAATACATCCACATTTAGAAGACGAGATATTTACTTTCAACTCAGATTTTACTATGTGTTTACTGTCTTCAACAAGAAATGCTCACATGGATGAAAATCTCATAAACCAAACACATAAAGCTCCACTAATCAATATTATATATATTAACAGAGGATCAAAATGACAAACTCAGAGGGAATAATCACCAATTTCTGCAGTGAGATTTCAGCCTCTTTCACTTCATCTTACTTCAACCCATGAACCTGTCATAGTATTTGGTCTCATAATGACGTTTAACATTAAATTCCATCAGCTTCACTTCACATGTCCCCCGAGGTCCGACAGAATAAGAGCTGATTCATTTTTTCTGAAACCTCCTTCTCTTCTCCACCTTACAGGGCTTTTTTTCTGCAGTGGTTCTTCCATCTCATTTCCACATTAAACTGCTGAGTTGTCCAGTGAAGTCACTTGGGTTTGGCTAACAGCGCTAGCACCGATGACAGAACGTAATTCCCTGACGCTTGTGAGGTTCCACTGGCTGCCATGAAACCAGCAGCTTTAAGTTGTCATCCCTAACCTGACAGACACTTGTTTGCAGGGTGCAGCTTGATGCTAGCCAAGTAGTGCATTACATGTCGGCTAGTAACAATGAAAATATTGAAACAGTCTGATGATTGAAATAAAATGCATGCATTTCACATTGCTTCATGTGCAGGGATACACAAAATGTTTCTGAGGGCCATAACAGGCCCAAATGCCACACATTGAAAAACTATGGTCGAGGGTTTATGGGAGCATTCCACAACTTTCCCAGTCTTTAGTTGCTCCTGTCCCAACTTAATTGAAACGTGTTGCTGCATCAAATTCAGAATAAGCAGATATTTACAAAAATCAATGAAGCCGATGAGGTCAGACATCAAATATTTTGTCTTTACGCAGCATCCCAACATTTTGGGAATCGCTGTTGTGCAAACATGAGTGTACAGGACGTGTGTGGTCGGATTAATGTGGCACAGTGCATTATGATGACGCCAAAGAAGCCATAAGGCTCCTCCCTGTCAGGGCCCAAAGGAAAGGGATGAGGAAGCCGCCAGAGCCCCCGCATAAACCAAACTGACTCAACAACATGACGGACATCACTTGTCAATATTTGTATAATAGATGCTGTCTGAAGCTTTGCACTGTATGTACAATAGTAAGCTCTCTCTCTCTCTCTCTCTCTCTCTCTCTCTCTCTCTCTC
>JBBMOE010000022.1:2052313-2222022 GCA_037975065.1 Chaetodon trifasciatus
CTCTCTCTCTCTCACTCTCTCTCTCTCTCTCTCTCTCTCTCTCTCTCTCTCTCTCTGCTTTGTGCATCAGTGACAGACTCGTCCAGGGAGTAAATTTGCCCTCTTTGTTTTGTTTTGGGGAGCTTTAATTTTGCTGCTGTTGGAAAATTACCCATAATTGCAGCCTGCAAATGCTTATCCCTCTCTTTCTCCTCTCCAGCTACTCTCTAGTGTACACTAGCTGTACACGTCAACATACACACACACACACACACACACACACACACACACACACACACAAACACACACACAGACCGATACCCTCTGTATAGATAAAATGGTTGCTGCTGAAGGATAGACCCACATTTTCTCACTTTCACACTTGGACACACAAACATGTTTGCATGTACACGCTTGCACACACACACACACACACACACACACACACACACAACACACATCCACCCTGAGGTTGATAATGAGACTGGGGAAACATGATTTATGTTTTCATAGTGCAATCTAATTGATTTGATTAATCACATTCTTTCTTGACTAATTAAATTACCACAACAGATTACAGAATATTTGGCCACAAACGTGCCCGGGAGCCACGCCGTTAGTTTTCAACTCTGTGTTAGATTACGCGTTTCTCAAAAGCTGTGATCAATGAATTTTATGGCCAATAAATCATTCAAGATCAATTCCTAAAGCAGAGTTTGTGCTTTGCTAAACATACAGATGAGAACTCCTCAATACATTTGTCCCAGTAGCAAAGCGAGTCAACTTGTGTGATGCAATATGTTTTCTCGTTCAGATGGTCTAGATTGTGAAATTCCACACATACTCAAGATAATATGTAATACACACTGCACATTGCATACATACTTCTCTATGTTGCTCATCCATGCTCTAGTGCTATAGCATACAGAATTGAAATATATGCAGCATATCTAATAGTAGACGGCATAGAGCATATTTTAATACAGTCTTTTAAGACTGTTGATACTGTACATGCTGTCCTTTGGCCCAGATATAGATTAACTGACCTGCCTTATCCAAGCTTAAGCTGCACTGTATGGTTTTATTCCTGTGGTTTTATCTCTCATTCCCTCACAGTGAAACCCAGCATGTGAACCTAGAATTACAAATGTACTTTCCTCCGAGTAGTTTTTAGTATTAGTTTGGAAAATTTATGTTCTGTTGGAAGATGAACCAATGCAGTCTCATTTAATGGACTGGTGACATGTCCCTTCTTCAGATTGGATCAGATTTGGCACATGGAAAAGAAAAATGTGGATCTCAAAATGAAAAAATTACAAAAATAAGAGATATAAAAAAAACAAAATCACCCCGGATCTATTCAACTGTCATTCTGATCATGCATTAAAGCCCTAAAAAAGACAAACAACTGACAGTTTGGGTCCTCTATGTGTCGTTTAAGCAGCAGGTGTATTTCACATGACCGGACACGCAAGTATTTTGCATGTGAGCGACAAAGAGAGAGTGGGCACCGATTACAAGGCTTGTCATTGTTAGCATCTGGTGGTAGCTAGCTAGCTAATTCACCAAAGCAAGACATGAAGGCTATGGATACAAGAAGCTTTGTCAAAATGAAAGAGGATGAAGGCAACGAGGTGCAGGCGAGGCTCGAGGAGGCGGAGGAGGAGTCATCTTCTTCCATCTGTTGCTGTAGCAGCAGATGAGTCAGGACGTGAGAGAGCCACTGAATCATCTGCAAACTCAGGTGGGTTAAGAAGAGGCCTCTTTAGCAAGGTAGCTAATCCAGCTCAAATGTTCTTTTTTGTCATGAGACACACCATTTAAGAAAACAAGTATTTCCAAAGCTTTACATTTGACTATATCTCTGAGAATAATCAGAAATGAGACCAATTCCAAAGCACACCTGGCCAGCTTCAGGTCACCACCTCCCCAGTTTGAGAGGCGTTGGTCTAACTAGGCGGCACTCTCTGTGATATGAAGTGGAACGTGGGCTAAGCATGGCAAGAAAGTGGGAAAGAGAGGAGAAACAGGTCAATAGAAGAATAAAGATTTTGGGGGTGGAAAGACATGACATGAAAGGGCAGAAACACCTACAGATAGCAAAGGAGTGGTATGAAGTGGACAGATGCAGAGAAAACACAGAGCAGTGTTAATGGATACAGTGAAGCACATGTTGCTGCATTGAAAATTGGCCTGTCATACAAAATAGAGTTTGTGTTGTGTGGCTGTCAGCCCATACAGAATAATGAGCACTGATGACTATTTATCCTCCCTGTGGGATTTGTTTGCTTTTGTACATCCGTTATTGATAGATGTGTTCAAATAATTGGTTAAGTATGTGTATTAAAAAAAAAATACATAGAAATTTATGATCTAGTTATCGTTTGGTTAAATTTTGGTTGGCATGTGCTGAGTCCAGGAGGAGCGAGCAGAGGAGATGAGGAGTGCGACAGACACCAAAAAGAGTGACAGGAGAGGTGAAGAAGAGGAGAGTATCAGATCGACAGACGCAGAGTTAACACAGTTTGTCACAGTTCGAAAGGAGTCTTTGTCACACAATAGGAGCAGAAGCTATGACCAGAGGTGGTCAGTTGAGCATATGACTGCTTCATCAATGTTATTATTTTTTCTGAAGGTTTTTTTTACCCCTGCTGCTAAAAATTCCTGCTGCTAAAAATGAAAATAATAAGGAAGTTGAATGAGAACTCAGATTGCACTCACTGTATTTATTCTGATTTCACATTGTGAAAGCCAGCATTCGCACCTGACTGGAAGCTTTTGATAAAACACAGTGTCTCACATTTTATACTCATTTTACTCTGAAATAACTTGAAAATGGTGCAATTATCGGGAGAAAATATAAAGATTTCTGGCCTGGTGCACAATGTTTCAAGATACTGGTAATGCTTTGAACAGGTTTAAATGTAAGAAATGAATGAAAGAAAGAGCTTCTTTTTCACAGGTATTTTGAGAAGAATAACGAAAATGTCAGATCCTAATTTTGGATATATGTTTTTCCAGAAGTAATGTCAGGAAGGTACAATAGAAAAGTATGAATGTGAGCTCCCTTGAAAGAGTATTCCAGTATTTGGTATTCTATTGACAGGGTTGTGAGATACTGAAAAACACGGTGAAAACTGAAAAATCACAGGATAAAGCTGCCAGGATAATTTGTCACAAGTGCTTGTGGGATTGTTGAATAGCTCCAGATACTCCCTCGCCTTCCAATGTCCAAATCAGGGGCTTGTGTCTGACCATTTCTGCAACTTTCTGAAACCGACAGTCCAGCATTTCCATCCAACAATTTACCTTGCAAGGTCATAGGATGATGAATCTGTCTTTCCAGGCTCTACGTTATGCCCTTGAGGATGAACCAGAGTCGTTCAGACCAATGAGGGGCTTCTGACAGCTACAGGACTGGTTTAGGTGTGATGATGACAACAGTGAGAAGCGACTGTTCATTTGAAAACAATGGCTGCTCCTGTAGAGGTTAGCATAGCTGCTGCTATAGCATCGGTGTTTCTTCATTGTAAGAAGACCAAAGAACGGCGCTGGAGCGTTTTCTCAATGGAAAAGATGTTCTCGCTCTGCTGTTGGCTTTGGCAAGAGTTTGATTTAACTCATATGGTTTGCTGATCTGACTGGTTGAAGTTAGCCCGTGATAGACGGTGATAGACAGATGGCTCATCCAATCACGTGCCAAGTATTTTTTGAAAGTGCCTGCATTTTTCCAGTTTCCATGGACAACTTCCCAGATGGTTCCTCGTAACAAACCATCTGGAGTGTCAGGTTAGTGAACAACTGTATGCTACCCTACGAATGCCCCATATTTAAACGCCCAGCTTTTTAGTCCACCTTCAAGTGTAGCCACAGCCAGCAGCAAACACGTTCGATTTTCAACTTGGCCAGAAAACACAACGTACAACCTATTTCTTTTCTGGCATAACCCAACCTGAAAACCACATTTCCTGCAGTGCCACATGATAGTGTTTGTTAGACCCTCCCTGCTTTGTAAATGCTCGTGTTTTTCAAACTCCACATCCCACATTAAGAATATGTATTCTCTCAACCCAAACTGAAAGAACCTAATATCATCATTTGACTATGTTCACAGGTAGGAAAATTGGATTTGTTTCCCAAATCAGCTCTTTAAGACAGACTGTCCACACTTTATTTTGTAAGTGATCAGATCAGATCTGTGTTTCCAGACATCACCAACATATATGCATGGGTTGCTGCGGTAGCGACGTAGGTGTCAGCAAGCAACACAGCTTTCCAAAGAGGAAGCATGAGAAAAGGACATCCATCATCTCGCCCGTCAAATGATGGTTTTGTGGACTTTTGTTCTCTGTGCTATAATGCACCTCTGCTAGCAGCTGCAGGGATTGTGCTCGGCCAGTCTGATGGCCGTCACGTGCCATGCTGCAAGTGATGCAAAAGACACTTTGAAATCCAATTTGAGAGCCCAGAATGTCCTGACTGAGACACATCTGTAGAAATTGCGTTTCAAACCACCTCCAGATGTGACGTGGAACCCATTTGCAAAAAAGAAAGAAAAAAAAAAAATCGCATTTCATGTTTTTTTTTTGCTGTCCAGACTTTGTAAGGATGTACCAAACAATGGATTATGGAAGGCAGTCTGAACAAGGCCAACACATCCTCAGTGTAATTTTTCCAACTTGACAAAGCTCCTCCAGAGCCATAGAAGACTTTGTCCAACTCTTTCCACAGGCTGAGTAGTGCTGATTGTGATGCGTTATTAGCAATGTGAACACTGGTTTGAGACTTATCTTTGACAATCGTGCAAAACACCATAAACTTTTGTCAGTGTTGGACAAATTTGTGTTACGGTTTGAGAACGTAAGATGGAATTTACATCAACAAATCTAACGGGGGGTGGCACAGTGGCGCAGCAGGTAGCGCGCGTGCCTCACAGCAAGAAGGTCGCCGGTTTGCCGGTTCGATCCCCGGGTCAGGCGGGGGCCCTTCTGTGTGAAGCTTGCATGTTCCTCCCGTTCTTGCGTGGATTCTCTCTGGGCACTCTGACTTCCTCCCACAGACCAAAAACATGCTCATTAGATTAATTGGTTACTCTAAGATTGCCCTTAGGTGTGAGTGTGAGGGTGAATGTTTGTCTGTCTCTATATGTTGCCCTGCCGGTGACCGGTCCAGGGTGTACCCTGCCCGTTGACAGCTGGGATAGGCTCCAGCCCCCCGCAACCCTGAAAGGGATAAGGGTATAGAAGATGAATGAATGAAAATCTAACGGGTACTGGAAAGACCTGGGTGCAGTACAGGGATAGACAGTGTACCGTACTGAGCCGAGAGCGAGCTCTGACGGATTTGCTGTGACGAGATTTCAGGGAGAGAAGCCACTGAGAAACTTCAACCAGGGAGAAACGTATCAAGAGTTCAGGTCAGGTTCGGATGAGGCCAAAGGCCGAAAAACACGCTGAGGAAGATCGCTGGTGAGTCAGGCATGAGCCATGACAATCTGGCAAATGAATGGTGGTGACTGGGCTCCTTATAAAGTGAGACTGATAAAGCTGATGGGAAACAGGTGTGCTGGTGAGCAAGAGTGCAGGTGAGCAGGGAGGCGGGGCTGAGGAGTAGCAGGTAAAAACTGGCCTGGATGTGACAAACAAATCTGCAAATGTACTGTTTTCTCCACTCATCCACCAGGACATTGCACCACCAGGCTATTTTCATCAATCTCACTGTCTTTTTTATGGTTGCCGGAAGTCGTCTATATATTCGCTTGGCTTTGGCTGCTGTTATGAAATGTCTTTTTGCCATGTTGAGACACAGGGCTGCTGAGAGTTGGTGACTAAGATGGCCGTAGCACAGAAAATGGATAATAAATTCTGTGTGAGCGGGGTGAGGAAAAAATAAAAAGAAAAGACTGAGGAAAGGAAAAAGGGAAATACAAGGAGCGCGGGACTTGTGAAGTTTAGAGGTACAGCGGGACCTTATAAAGTGGGCGAAAGAGTGTGAAGATAGAGCACATAAAAAGAGAGCGGGGGATAGGGAAGATTGGAGAAGAGAGCGAAGCCAAATAGAAGACAGATTGGTCTGCAGAAAGTGGAGAGCAGCGAGATGAGAAGGAGAGGGTGCAGGAAGGAAAGAGAGAGGACAGAAAAGTGCAGGAAAGAGAGAAAGAGTGAGAGAGACCTAGAGGGAAAGAGAAAGAAAAAGAGGGGGAGAGAAAAGAGGTCATGGAGTGGTTATGAAACCAACTCTGACCTAATCTGGCATGTTTATGACTCTGTGTTTTCCTTTTTTTTTCCAGGCGCTGAGATGCAGGCTGGAATTAGACTGGGCGGTGGCTTAGGATGAGCTCAAAGAGAGGAGAGCGACACAGAGAGATGGGAGCATATTGTACTGTCCTTTTTACCGAGACATGCAGCTCTGAATATCCGTGTGTGGCTGAGGTGGAGAGGTTGGGGAGGATCACAAACAGCTTCATTCCCAGCAGCACCGGAGCCTGGATCACTGTAATCATTAACCAGTGAAATCAGTGCAAACAATAGAAAGGTGGTTAGGTAAGTTTCCATCATATACAGGAAAGGTAGTTAGTTGGCCTTTTCCCAGAAAGGAAAGGGATGTTGTGAAGGGAAATGAAGCACTATTTTACTTTTGTAGAGGAACTTAAAGCCAGATCCACTTACTACAACTGTGGTTCCAAATAAGTTGGGACACCTGTTTTGATCATTCCACAGGTAAACAGGTTCATTGGTGACAGGTGATAAAGTCATGATTGGGTATGAAAGGGGCATCCTGGAAAGGCTCAGTCGTTCACAAGCGAGGATGGAGCGAGGTTCACCACTTTGTGAACACATGATCGGTTAAAGGATTTCACCACATGAGCTCAGGAAAACTTTGTAAAACCACTGTGGGAAAACACAGTTTTAAATTAAATGATTTTGTTTTTATTCACATTTTTCACAACGTCTTAACTTTTTGAATCAGCGTAATTCTGGTCCCGTCATGTTCATTACAGTGTCAGAAGGAATCCAGAGAAAATCCAGTGATTCTGTCCTGTAGACCAAAAAATGAATCAGTAAAACACCAGTGAAAAGTCTGTGACGTCTAATGCTTTTCTCCTATGACTTTCAGTCCCATGTGGGCAATGCCTCTAGTTCCAAGGCATTTACAATGTTAAACTAAGCATTTGTGGTAAATCTACATCCTCCCCACGGCTTTGGGGTTGAATTCATTTTTTGAATATGTGACTGGAGGTGCATCCAAGCTTCAGCAGGGTGTTGGTCAAGTTTCTCTCTCCACCATTTTTTTCCATTTAAAACTGAATTGTTGTGTGTGGAATTTTCCCTTAATCCAAATCAGAAGTCTCAGGCCATGTTCAGACAGGCAGCAGCTATACATGAATAAACGCAGCACCCTCATTCACTTCAACTGGGCCAATGCTTTAGGTTGTCCCATGGTTGTAAAATCCTGTTTCATATTATTATCAAATGCTGCCCAGTGTTTTTGTACCTGATGAGCCTTCAGGCACATTAATCTATTACTCAACCTGGACATCCTGGTTCGTATTTCATGATCTCACTGCTACCTGATACAAACACACCCCCGCCAGCACCACTTTTTTTAAGTGCACGGCTGTTTTCAGTCTGCACGCCTACAAAGTATAGAGGGTATTATGTGTTGTACAAATTCTAAAAAAATTCTCTTAACTTTTTAAATTAATACATGACCAAAGTTTGATCATTTAGTCTGTTTCTCTTCACTCTCCTGTCATTGCCCTTGGCTTCCTTCGTTGTCTATAGCTCGCATCTAATGCTCCAGCCATGCTTTACACTGAATTATAGATTTGACATTACATTCCAGTTGACCTGCTGCCACCCCACTTTGAAAGTGAGACGTGCTGCTTTTCTGCTGGCTCGTTGTTGCATGTGGATTGTACAAGAGAGTCGGTGATCTTCTTCTCATCGTACCTAAACCACAGACAATGTGACACTAATACTCATTTAATATGCAAATCTTTGATCCAACCTAAACATGTGCGAGTATGAACAACTCAAAGCTGCTGGAATATGACAGGAAAATATGGAAATCTATGGTGCTATCAAGATCTCAGGAGTTTGTCCATTGACAGCTTAATAACAGCCTGTGAAATCTACTGTGAATTTATCCCATTACAGAGATGGCGTGCAGATTTTTTTTGGTAATATTGGGTACTTTAAATATGCACGTTTATTGTGTGTGCTCGGTATGTACTCTCCTACATCCACTCCTACATCCAGAGAAGGCTGCAAAGATCAGCAGAGATTAAAAAGGTCACCCAAACTGGACATGTTACCAAGCTTCAGTGTGATGGCACAGTCACAGCCTTTGTAAAAGCAACATTTAAAGCAAAGTCTATATTGAGATTTCACTTCCCAACGTCATACTTACTCACCTACTTATTAACAACTGAGGCTGCTCATCAAAACAATTTCAAGTGTATCCTCACAACCAACACTGACAAGCAGCTGCTTATGTATGATATATGATTACATGATTGTATTTCACTCAACTCTGATAACAGAAGTTAATCCTGACTTTGATTGTGTGTGCTCCCTGGTTGGAGCTCTGCAGAGGTCATTACTATCACAATTCAGCAGTTTTTATAGGGTTTATACCTGATGCAAACAATCTGTGGCAAATGCTGTGGCCCTGTGCATAGATCCCAAAGGGGATCACTGTGTGATTTTTAGGAAATTAAGTTGCAGAGGACACTATTTCCCAGATTGCATCTCTGTAGTATTTGTTGTTAGCATTCCTCGGATGGCTCGGAAGTCGTTCTTCTGACTTTAGGGTGTTCCTGAGCTTTTGAGTGGTAATGTGGAAACAATATGGACGCTATAAAGAGGATGTGTTGCCTTTTAGCTTTTCTAACTAATCCTAGCTTAATTTGAGGTTGCTCTATGTGGACAACAACAGTTACAACCTAATTCCATATTACAATGACAACACATTACTAAAAATTAATATGCAATACATGAATTAATGAAAAGTTGCCTACCAGGGACCAAACATTTACTTTCATTTGCCATGTTTCTGCATACATGACGTCAATGTCGGTAAGTCATGTACCAGAATTTTCGACTTTTGTTGGTCCAACCTGAGGGGTGTTCACATGAATTTTCCAAATTGTGAACTCTTTTATTCCAATTAGTCCGACACCACATGAAAGCGCTGTGAGTCTCGTGTTTGTTCAAGTGAATTAGCTTATCCCCAGCCAGATCCATATTTAGAGGTAGCTAGCTTGTTAGCAAATGTTACATTTATCATACTGGTGGCCCTCCCCTAAGTTTTAATGAGATATGCCATCTTGGTCACAGTGTCTAGTCACAGTTGGACATGTCAAAGGTGATGGATTAGCACCAGGAAGTGTTTCTTGATGATATCAGCAGCCCTGACTACCTTTTTCTTGTGCGTGTGTGTTACTTGTTTCACGATTAAGGTGCATTACTCGATCGTTTGCAACTCCAAAAACTCACAAGATCAGCCAAATATTTTCAAGTAACGAGGTCATATTTTAATTAAGCTCTATAACAGAACAGACCAAAATAGAATACATGCTAATAAAACGTGCTAGGCATTTTTGCCATGACTGCAAAGTCATCATAATGTCATGGTAAGTGGGTTATCGTAACAGTGACATATTTTGGAGAGGCACCAAATGTTCCATGTTCATGTGTCATCACAACCTTTCATCACGTTGTGATTATATCAGCTGAGGGATCATGCCAAGCCCGTGTAATATAAACCTTGCGTTGTACCTTGTTCAAGAGCCACAATTCATTAATGAACTTGATAGTAGGAGAGTGTGTGTGTGTTTGCATGTGTGTGGCATGACAGATTGAAAGAGAAATTGTGTTTCTTTGTGTGTGTGTGTGTGTGTGTGTGTGTGTGTGTGTGTGTGTGTGTATGTTTCTGGGAACCAGCAGGGAGGCTTACCAAGTCCGCAGACTGTCTGGGAAAAGGCATAAACAGTGGTGTTTTAATGCTTTCCTCTGTCCTCTTCTGCCCGCATCTGACTGCAAAACAACACTGCTCACAGGCTTGTGTGTCTGCTTCACTTTCAAGCGAACGAAGCCAAAGCAGACAGCAATTCTCCAGCTGCATTTCTTCTGATACAACTCACAAACATATTGTACAAGACGCCTGGTGGAAAACTCAGATCTGTATTCAATATTTTTCTTTGTTTTCCCCAATTATGATATTAACCTGACATTTAACTGACATTCAGTACAGTTTGATTAAATGTTCATCATATTTAGATGACGTGCATGCACTTCACAATAAGCTGGCTTGGATTCATGTGTATCATGTGCTGTTTCCTGCAGGGAAAAGGCCAACTAACTACCTTCAGGTTTTCTGTCTTCTCCCTTACAGGGCCTCTTCAACCCCCACCCCCTACTCTTACACACAAACACACTAAATCTCTCTCTCACACACACACCCACACACACACAAAGATGCACACATCACCGTGCGCACAATCTGTATGACACACGAGAACACATAGAAATGCTTCCACACACGCACGCACACAAGCGCACACACATTCCTACTCGCTCAACTGAGACGGTATGTGAACAAACCACAGGCAGGGAGAGGTAGAGAAGGCCAGGCCTCCACTCTTACTGATTACTGCAGGAGAGAAGAGGAGAGAGGAGGCTGCTGCCAGCTCCTCTCACAATGACCTGCACACACACGTGCATATACACACGCCAAATACACATGCACGTACACACATACGGAGAGAAACAATAAACGTCTCTGCTGGCTGCTACACTACAGCATGTGCAAACGCAGACAACAGAACACGCATGTTCGCACATATAAAGAGAAAATCTGACGCTCACTCACAGAGAGTAGAACTGTGAACACACTCAGACACACTTTCAGATACACACACACTAACGTAGGTGCACCTTTTGGGTCTTAAAACACACAGTGCGACATACATTAATGCTTTTACAGCTCCCACTCTCGGACAAACATTTACACTGGCTCCCCTTCTTCCACACCTCTCCACCCTCTTAAACTCCTGTTCTAACACCCCTGTGTTTATGGAGCCACGCTCACACTCTCCCATGTGTAACCCTCAAACCTTCCATGCGGTGCTCTGTACAAAGCCATGCCACACACACCGACACACAACAGTTTACAGCCTCGCAGTGCAGGTTGTGCTGTATGTTGCCATGCCAACGATGCTGAACATACAAAATTTGTAGCTACCGTTTCCTCAATCCACGTTTCTTTTGTGCATGTGTGATGCTAAAATTGAAATTGCAAAAAGCTTTATTATATTGTTTTTCGAGAGAAAGATTATAGTTTTTTTCCATTTTCCTAATTGTGCTGTAGAGTGGAATAAAAAAACACTTTCATTGCTGCTTAAGTCAGAAATCAAAGACAGAAAAAAATGTTGTTCGGGTAAATTACTATTTAGCTTGCTATGTTTTTATAGAAAATACCTATATCATTGCTTTGAACTCCATCTATCCATCCTGCAATTCAGTTTGATGCATTTGTTCAGGAACAAGACTTTGAGTCTGAAGTCCATTTGATCCAGTTAGTTTTGGCTTCACATTGCAATTATGTGAGTGTGCTAAAGGACTATGCAGGACATACCTACATCCTGTCGTCCTCACCTATGTCTCCCTCTACTTGCAGCTGATTGGTTTGTAGATGGGTGTGCGTCTGACATCTACGAACGATGACGTTTGTTGTAAAGTCAATTGAATTCATCTTTCCGTCATCCTCTCTGCTAACCATGTTCACCATCTACACTGACCACCTGATGACAGCACTAGATCAAAAGTCATGGATCACCAAAATCTTCAAGATTCATCCTGTAGGCACAAAAAATATTTACCAAATTTCAGGGCAATGAATCCAAAAGTTGTTGAGACATTTCACTAAAAATCAAAAATGTCAACCTCATGGTGGTACTAGAGGAAAGGCTGAAAGAAGAATTCATCTTCTGGCGACCATGAATGTTTCTAGCAACCCACCCAATAGCTGTTGAGATACTTCAGTATTGACCAAAGTGGTGGACCAACGTTGCCATCCCTAGAGTGGCTAAATATCACCATTACTTTCGCACACAAACACATCAAGACCCACTCAACTTTTGATAAATGGTGTGTGTGAGGATTAATGCCTTGCATATATTAGGCTGTGTCAAAACATAAGCTCAGTGTTCACTCAATGGGTTCTGCTCACTGTACGGGCAAAGAACAGGTGCCAAAGTACACACACACACACACACACACACACACACATACGTTTGTACCTCTATACTTGTGAGGACCCTTAATGGCATAATGCATTAGCAGGCCCCAACCCTCACACTAACTTTAATCTAAACCTAAATCAAGTCTTACCCTAAAACCAAGTCTTAACCTCCAAAAAGCCCTTTGAAGGAGTGCAGAGTGGCCAAAATGCTTCACTTTCCAAAAATGTCCTCTCAGAGTCTAAAACTCAAACAGGTCCCCACAAAGATTGAATTACAAGAGCACACACATACACCTCGAGACATATTGTATTTCTCCTGTTGCTGGCCAAGTTCATTGATGTAAAATGGACTGTAAAATGTCCTCTCAAGCATTCACGTGTCCCAATAAAACATCTGCTCCAGACAGGTTCCCACTCCATCCAGCAGCCTGATCGGCACCTGAAAACAGAAATCCTTCTTTTGGGGCTTTGTGTATCTCTGAGTTTTCCATGTCTGCGTTGGAGCTCCTTTGTTGCTGTATGAGCTGGTTGCCAAAATCAAAGCCAGGTCCCCCTTCCTACAGACACCAGGATCAGTCTGTCTGTCTGTCTCCCTGTTTTATTGTCTCTCCCCAGTTCTAAATCTTTTTTATCTCTTTTCTTTTCTCATTCTGTGTTGACAAAATAAAACTAATTGTCTGTTAAAATAACTCTTTGAACACAAGCCATGACTTCACCTACAGTCATGAATACAGATTGGGATTTGCAGAGATGGATGATTGCTGGGGAAAAATGCTAAATTTAAGAGTTAAATGTCCAGTGTCGTCTGCAGCTCTGTGTGTTTTGTGTTGACGGGTGGAGGTAGGCTGGAGCTTGGCATCGTTCAGGGTAATGTGCATCTAAGAAAAAAAAATCTCTGCTCCTTGCTTTCCTATCGCCTGCGTGCCGCCATTTGCATGTATATTGCAGACATAGAAATGCATATGGTTGAGAGGTTTCTAAACTCCCAAACCACCATCTTATCGTCTTTCTTTTTCTTTCTCTCTCTTTCACTCTGCTCCACATCACCTCATCCCAACCACCTCAGAATCTTTGCAAAATCTCTCCAGCGCCATTTTATTTTTCCCCCCTTTGTCTGAAATATATTAACAAACTCCTCCTCTCCTTCTTCACTTTCCCTCCTTTTCTTTCTTGCTTTCTTAATTTCTCTTTCTTTCGTTCTTCTAGTGCAGCT
Source organism: Chaetodon trifasciatus (assembly GCA_037975065.1). Taxonomy (NCBI): domain Eukaryota; kingdom Metazoa; phylum Chordata; class Actinopteri; order Chaetodontiformes; family Chaetodontidae; genus Chaetodon; species Chaetodon trifasciatus. The sequence goes on from JBBMOE010000022.1 coordinate 2,065,752, forward strand.
ATTATTACGAGCCCTGTTCTTTTTTTATTAGCAGTCTAGAAAGCGTGACATTTATATGAACTGTTCTTGGAGTTTCTCTTCCCTATTGTCTATCAGTGGAGCTGCAGACCCCTCAGCGCTGTGGCTCCACACAGGGTCAGCTCTTGCCCTCTGTCGCCATTCATAATTCTCATATCAGCCAGCAATGAAACTTCATATCTTCATATCAACGATCCCTGCCTTTTAATAACACGGGAAATTGCTGGTCTAGGTAGCCGCTTGCAATGAATATTCTGGATCTACATCAGCTGGATTCATTAAACCAGAAGAAATAAAGGAGAAGAAAATATCTCGTTAACTATTGTTTTACGAAAATATTAAATCTGTCATTTACAAGTGACAGTGATGTTCATTTTCTCCAGGTTTTTTCTCCAGCAAAAATGCCTTCATGTGATTTCCCTCGCTTTCTCACATGCACGCACAAACACACACTCTCATATGTGCAACACAGTGATGATGAGTGTACCGGAGCCTCTAATGACCACAGAACGTTTCCCCTCCCACTGCTAAGTCTTCTCCTGAGAGCAACCTGGAAACTGAACCTGTGTGAATGCATGTGTGTGTGTTTGCTGGGCACATGCGCACATGCCCACATTAAAAGACACAGCTCCTGACTGATCTGTTTAAAGACACACCAGCCTCTCTGATTACTGTCTCCAAAGCCAGCCATAAATAATGAGATTTAGCTCAATTAGGATCCTCTTGAGGTGTAAAACAAGTGGAGAGGCTACAGTTAGCCTCCAGTAATCCACACAGTCCTGCTCGGCCTGCTAGTGGATTACAACCCCCGGGTCACTGTTTATCCTTTACGTAAACTAGCCGCTGTGTGCAGTGCCCGGGCTGTAGAACGGAGCCGAGCAGAGCAGACACTTCCTGGCCCGATAGCATCTGATCTCTCAGCTACTTGACGAACAACAGGACACTCCGGCTTCCACCTTCCCCCCAGCAGCAGTACCATCAGCGCCAGTGCTCCATCCATCTTCCAGCTCTTACTCTGGATCTCTATCTCTACTGCTCAGACATGGGGGCTGGAAGGGCAATTCAATCTCAGTCATATCTGCTGAGAAATGGTGATGCTGCCGTCGCCTTATATGGTGGGTGGTGGGCCACGGGCCACATGTCTATGACACCACACAGGAAGTCCCACACTTGAAAGAAGACCTTTGAAATTCTGATCTCCTGTGAGCGGGCCATTTAAATATTGATTTCAGGAGATTATGTTCATATGCTAGCACACCGTTTTAGATTTCTGATGATCTGATATTCACCAGTTTTTCTGTACCAGCCTGGAAATGAGGTGTACTGTTTGCAATCCCTTTGGATTACAAGATCCCGATCTCATCTTTGGAGTCTACAGTCAAAATTCAGAATTAGTGGGAGTGATACTGAACCAAATTTACAGTGGCTTAAAGATTTACAAGCAATTTACAGTTTGAAAAGTGCATCTAGGCCGTATTTGAGCTGCTGCTTGTTAAAGCTGTGACCTCTCTGACTGGTCCGAAGTTCTGTTTTTGAGATATTCAATGGTGTCTGTCCAGAGTGTCATGCCCTATTTTCTGCAGATCAGTGTGGGCTCTCCATGAAGTTGAAAGTCAATCCTCGTGGCCAAGCAAAGGTTGTAATCAGGTTTTATTTTCACAGCGTAATGCGCTTTGATAGTCCAGCAATGCTCTAAGTTCAAGTCATCGATGTTTGGTGCCAACTTGAAATCAGCGTTGTTTTGTTCACTGGCAGAAGATGAGCCCATTTCACAAGTCAGCTAAGCACACCAGGATAAGCAACGGTACTTTATGTTCAGTACAGAAAATCCATGTATTCAGGCAAGGAAGGTGATGCAATAAACAAGAGCATTTAGATGACTTATGAGGATGCCACAGTGATGACGGAACTGCAAAGACAGTGTTAACATTTTTGAGATGACGCACTGAATTTTCATGCAGTTGCACAAATCTCCTGCCAATCAGACCAGTGTGCATCTCAATGAGTGACAGCTGCAAACCTTTGTGGAAAGGCTGCAAACTTCACCTTAGAGGTTTGAGCACACCTCAACCAATATACGACAAAAACTATAGTTTTGCAGGGGGGTGGTGGAATGTCTCCCAGAGAGGTGTGGTCTGTCTGTTGGTCTTTCGGGTTTCCATTTTATGGCGTGTTGGTGAGGCCGACACAGATATGGTTTCACTCCCCTTGGCAGAGCCAGGCCCCGCTGCTGACAGCAGGTTTTATTTGATGTGGACGTCCCGTGTTGGGTTTCAGAGCTGGCTTCAACATATGATCTCCATTATGACCAGAGGAGGAACGCATGCTGGTGGATGACTGGTGACTATGGGCAGACAGGAGAGAGGGGGCGGCGGGGGAGATGGAGGAAGGCCAACAGATGGAGAGTGGCGTGGTGGCGTGGAGGGAGAGAGAAATGTAGAAGTAGAGAGACAAATGGATCAGGTGGAGGAGACAAGAGGAGAAGATGAAATGGAAGAAGGGATGAAATAACTGAGCGAAATTAAAAGCAGAAAGATGTGGAGGAATGAGTAAGTGAAGCCAATGGGCTTTGGTGCAAATACAAACCAGTTTAACTGCAGCTGGGCCCTGACCTCTGCATTTACCTACACAATTATTATATGACAAGTGTGTTGCACAACAAAGGTAAACAAAATCTTCTTGACTTGATTGTTCAACGGATAACTTTTTTTTTTTATCACGGTCAGTGGTTCAGTTTGATTTCAGGGTCTTACAGAATATTTACCACACAACAGATGTTGATGACACTAATGAAATGTATATTTTCTTTTGGATATGCAGATTACAAGTTTACATCTTCCCACATGGTCATCATGTACCATCTGTTCATTTATTACATAAAAGTCAAAGCTATTAATGCTGTTGGCTTTATTGCTATTTCGGAAATGTTTTTGATAAATTTGTGAGCCCATGCATCATTCTCCTTCAACACATTTTACTCAATTACTGAATTTTTCCCAATTTAATAAAGACATTTAGTCCATTAATTTGAAGATGTAAACATAGCATCCATTACAGTAATAGTTACATATGAGAGCAGTTTAGCTGAATGAAAGCAAATTTGTGTTTTCAATAAAAATAATTAAACTCAATAATATTCTGAGATTACAAATGAGTCATCTTTTTCATTTTCAATACTCCACTAAACAGCTCCACTGCTGCAGGATTCAGCGGCACGCAGTCAGTCTTTACAGCATAGGTCCTCACTTTTTATGAAACTTAATCCATGACACAGACCAGGCCTATATTTAATTGAAATCTCAACAGTCTCACAGCAAACTTTATGAACCACTTCCAGCATTAGTTCCCCAGTACAGAAAATGAGGAGGCTGTAATACATTCCCTTGCATACAGAAATGAAATGAAAACAACTACTAGCTCAGGATGCAAATTGCTAATCTCATACAGCATGCATTATGCTCCATGAAACTTAATTATATGTTGGCACAATACTTGGATGTTACTTAACTCGTGGCCTCTAAGTGCAGCCCTTTGAAATCTGGAATATGTTCAACTAATAGATTCAAGGTGTTAGGTGGCATTTTTTTAAAACAAGAAGAATTAACTACATAAAAAGTCTGATAAAGCACCTGCTGTGAAAGGTCAAAAAGATAAGTGACTTAACTATGGCAAATAGAGGTTGTGCGTAACAAATTTATTAATTCTAATAAGGATGTCTAATAAGTCAGAGTGTAGAAAAATGACTTAAGAAATATACAGAGTGGCCTCCCTGTCATGCTTTCCCCCATACGTCAAAGTCAAACTCTAACTAAATGGAGTGATGACTGACACAAATGGAGCCAGTGATGACAGTAATATAAGCAAAACAGTATCGTCATCAGTAACGCTGGCAATCAATTTTGACAATTAGGATTCAAATCTCTAACAGATGATATTCTGCATGACCTCCAGAGGCCTAAAACACCAACAAAATAAAGTATTACTTTGAAAACAGTGTTATTAACACAGCCTTGCAAATGTAATTCTTCAATAACGGGAGTAAGTTGCTTATGGTATACAGCCTCCCATCTTCTCTTGTGTTGATAAGAACTTGGCCTAACTTTAGCACCAATGTGTTTAATAATTTGATGGAGGAGGGGGAAAAATCATATTTATTGGATTTAACTGTTTTGGGGTCTCTCTCTCCGTCAAATTGAGCCTGCACACCATTCTATAATTCCTTCTTATCGGCCAGAGGCTTTAGTTATTTACTTTAAAATGGACTAATTTCTTATTCCAGCGGAGGGGAGACCGGCCGCTGACTTGAACAGCTGCTTCATGACCCAAAAAACTGTCAGTCTTTCCCTGGAATAAATTGTGGAATGTTCCATTTCGCTGTGCGGGGGTGCAGCAATGTGGGAGATACCACGAATCCCTCGAGTAACGAGTTATCTTTCTGCTGCAGCGAAATAAACACAAATAAAATAACATTTTAAGATACCAGATTGTACTTGTGTGACATTCGGTGAGGTGTTGACCCGGACTGGACACGCTGCTCTCTACCGCTCACCCCCGCCTCTGAGAGCAGAGATTCGTGTAGGCTCATAGTAGAATCAATTCACAGAGAGGGCAGCTTGAAACCGGCCGCTCATGCCTGTGCGCCTAGTTTGGAGAGAGTGGCGTGTCGGGCAGCTTGGAGTTTAATAGTCCGGGTAGCATCCGTGCTGTATGTACATGTCTGTCTCCCCATGTGTACGTGCATGGCTGCTAAGGCTGTAAAAGACCGAGAGACACAGGCACAGAGAAGCAGAGAGAGAATGTCCCCGGAATTTTGATTTGGCATGTTGTTAAAGCTCTGATTGAATCTTTGTTATAGGCGCAGCGGAAGTTTATCACAGATGTCGTGGTGAAATAAAGTTACTGCTTCAACCAAGTCCGCTTTGGTGGATGTTTCCCCTTCTCTCTCTCTCTCTCTCTCTCTCTGTGTGTGTGTGTATGTGTGTGTGTGAAACAAAGCGACTGAGATGGAGAGTGAGTATTTTCCCTCCCCCCAACCCTCCAAAAAAAAAAAAAAAATCCCACCAAACTTTTCACCGTGTCAAAGCAGATCTGACACAGAATCACATTCATTTTGACACTTGTCACACACAGTTGGCGTGACTCAGATGGCTGCAAAGTTGACAGGTTTCATGCTTTGCTACCTCTGTTATTTGTGCATGATGTGCACAAAGAAACATGGGGGGAGAAAATCCGATCAGGTCCAGCAGCATTCAAGATTTCAATTTCTAGACTTGTCAGATTATGCAGACAGTCGACCATCCATTCAAGAAAAGCATGGGCCCAGTATGTGCTAGTGTTAGGGGGAAATAAATGCTGAAACTCTCCCATAACTCTGTGGCATCTTTAATATTAAAATGCATAAAGGCCAACTGGCACGTCCCCATTAAAACCCTTTCTCCTACTTCTCCTGCAGCTTCATTAAACTTCTCATCTGCAGGTCACTTTCTTGCACAAGAGCGAGAACACATGACATTTTCATCATTTTCCCTCAGTGTAGTCTCTGAGGGGAATTATTCCCAAATATACACTACAGTGTACTGTCCAATGAATCCCCCCGATGAACTCTCCTTCTCCTTCCCCCTTAACTGTCTCTGACTGTTCGCTCCTCTCTCATTATTCTGTTCATTTTCACAGTCACACACACATCTTCACATGCAGCTCTGTGTGTCTTCGCCTGTTTATGTGTGTGTGTGTGTGTGTGTGTGTGTGTGTGTGTGTGTGTGTGTGTGTGTCAGTGGTGGTGGCTTGTTTAATGCACTGCAGGTTGGCTCCTGCAGCAGGTCTGGCCAGATAAGAGCAGCACACAGCTTTCTGCTGGGAGGGAGGGAGAGAGAGAGAGGAACATTGCCTCTTCGCTCACATAAACCATTAAATTGTAATAATGGGGCCACCAGCATTCAAACCTGGATCCATAGCGCCCCCTGTGGGCGATCAGCTGAGCGACAGTGACGGGGGATCCTTGCTTGCTGGTTGTGCTGTGTTTGTGCACCCCACTGCTGAATGAGGCACTCATGGCAATTACTCGGAGCTGATTAGCCAAAAGGTGCAACAAACTATGTTCGTTTGCGATGTCACGCGGAAAGATGAAGATCAGCAGGGAGGAAAGAGGGAGGATCATGAGAAGAGAGGGAGGAATAAAAGAAGGCGATGGCAAGGAAAGCAACTTGGATGATGGCTGTTTATATAGAGTCTGATATTGTTTTTGCTTCAGCATATTTAAAAATGCCTTTTTTTGCACTACATTATACTCCTGGAGGTGTTAAAACAGCATTTAAATCATCATATGAGGAAATAAACATCTGGCATTGGGAAACATTGTACTCAACCGTGTTGATATGTAAAATCATGGCTCAAGCCTTGTTTGAAGACGCTATCTGGTGAGCCAGAGTGAGGCTGGAAGGATGTAAAATCTCAGTTTGTCTCCCCCTGCGTCAAAAGTCTGATTGTTGGAGACAGAGGAATAGTGAGACCACAGGGCCCATTTGCATTAAATGAGTCAGCGTGTCAGTGTGGAAAGTACAAACCATTCCTACTCTTTTTCATTTTTAGCTTCCTCCTCCTCCACAGCGTCCACACACAAACATGGGATCTATTTGTAGCCAGTTTGAGAGACACACACACACACACGCACACACACACACACACAAGACCCCCACCACCACCACCACCACCACCACCTTCCTCTCTCTCCGCCTCTCTCCAGTTTGTTATCAATGGGAGCCCAGCTGCTGCCAAAGCCCATTCACTGCACACAGAGCGAAGGCCGGCCCGGTCAAGTTAGTGAAGTGGCACTACAGTAGGCAATTTTTCTCTCTTTACCTAAAGTGTCTGAATGTATGGCAGACAAATCAGAGCTCTGACGCATCCTCCTGTGAGTGAGGGGTGGGTGAAAGGGAAGTCAGAGACCCAGAGTTACACCCTCTGCCCACAGAACAGCTTCTGACGACAGAAAACAACAAGAAGTCTTGCTCTGAAAAGTTCCTCCAGGCCTCAGGTGTCATCACCTGTCGACGCACACTGTGTCGGTGCTGCCTTCACAGACCTACAGTATGCAGAATGACCAGCGGCCACACACACACACACACGCTGCACTTTCTCCTGCCAAAACATCACAGGGTAATGTAACGTAACACCCGCTTGTAGAGAAGCTTCTTCTCTTTGATTATGTGTCACAGCTGACAACAAGGAGGCATGTTTTGATATTTCCTTCTGTCTGTCTGTCGTTCACACAGCCAGCCAGCATGTTATGCTAATTGGACACATGCACTGGGAGCTCTGGTGTGTTGCTCCCGTCGTGTGGTGTTTGATTATGTATTCATTGTATTTGGTCTGCTTTTGATGCAATGATAGAGAAACCAATGCAAATTTCTGTCTTCTTTTCTTATTGTCTTTTTTCTTGAATGAATCTTGTTTGAGAAGAAGCCGCTTTAAATGAATGGCTTAATTATATCTGTTACAGGTAAGCGTAAATAGAGCAGTGCATGGTATTATAATCTGTTCTATTTTGGACTGAACTGCACAAATTTTACTTTATGAATGACAGACGTCAGGTGTCTGATTTCAGCCAAAATGCACGTGCCAGCTCAGTCTTAGATGAACTTCATTATATGTTTCTGTCTCCTGCAGGTGAAAGCAGGCAGCTGCTTCATCTATTCTCTCAGCAGTCATCCCAGCAGCTAAATCTGCCTTCACTTGATGCTGCAGCTCTCATCTGTCATGTTGTTTTGTGATCATTCTTTTCCACCCTTTCAGAAACAAACTTTCAGCTTAATGCCACCCATTATTTTTCTCAACTATCATGCCCTCCTCAGCTCCCTCTGTGCATTCTGTGGTTTGGATTTTCCAGTTAAGAGCCAGAACTCTGCAGCTACACATCTGTCCTCTATGGCTGCAGAACCTGCTCTCTCAAATGTTAAATTGTGTTGAAAATAAAATCATTGCTCTCAGATGCATGAATATGTATAATTATCAAATTCATCACTTAAGCTCAGGTGAACTGAAAACAAGGCACAGCAGACTTCAGCATTTTACCAATAACAGATGCAGCCCTGCCTCCAATAAACTTCTCATTATGGTAGAAATACTGGAACTCTGCTGCCACCAAGTGGACAAAACCTTGTATTACACACTTAAAATAGGTTGGGAGTGGAAGCTTTTCTTGAAAAATCAACAGCACTAAATGCCCAATTATGATTTTTGAAAAGAAACTCAATGACCTACATTATATGACCAAAAGTATGTGGACACACCTTTGTTCTGGGGCTTTTTTGGTGGTTTGTGTGAAGCAAACCCTTAAGCACCAAGTAATGGTGGATTGTACATTGATGCTTTAGACAATAATGGGCTTTCATCTTTAAAATTTGGAGAAGGTCCACTTCTACTTCAATACAACAAGGCCTGAAGCACCGGCCTGCACAGAGCCTGACCTCCAGCACCTTTGGGATGGATTAAAATGTTGACCATGAGCCTCATCGTCCAGCATCAGCGGCCAACTTCACTAATCCCCGCAGCCAGTGCATGAAACCTTTTGGAAAGCCTTGCTAGAAGAGTGGAGGCTGGTATAGCATTGTGTTAAAGGCCATGATTTTGATGTGAGCTCCTCAACAATCGCACAAAACGTGTCCACATACTTTTGGAAATGACGTGTATCTTGGAATCTTCAGTATTTAGATATCCAGTCTGCTTTTCCTCTGGCTTGAATTTTTTTCTCCCTTATTTTGCGGCTTCATTTTTTTTTCTAAGAGCTTCACACACACACACACACACACACACACACACACACACACACACACACATGCACAAATGCACACTCTGGCTACAGTGTATAATATGAACCATTTATGCGGCAGTATTCTTCTTAATTCATTCCTCTTTTTAGTGTAAATGGAAAAAAACACACACTTAACCCTCTAATTTATTTACAATGAAAACACTTTATTTCATCATGTTGTAAGTATCATTTCATTGAAAATAAACAGACCAGTAAAAAGGAAACAATATGGATTGAAATTCATCTTCCTTGTGATTCGCCTTCAGTTCCAACCAGCACAGATATTGATTGAATGGCTTTTTAATTAAGAGTCCTTCCTGTAAAATATGAGGATATTGTCATTCATTACACATTCTATTCAATGTTTACAGTAAATAGTAACACAAAAAATCACAAGTCTACAGCAGAGGCTTACCATACTGGCACGGCCGGAGGTTAAGATAAACTACTGAAGCGTCACTTGCATGCACGGTTTATTGTCTACATAGCCTGGATGAAACGAGAGCGTTACAGGACATCAAAAGCACTGAGAGGAAAACAGAAAATCTTCTCTAAGACTGTGCAACTCTGTTCAATAACAAAGACCTATGTTAAAAGCTTTGCATTACACATTGTTACAGAGGTTATCCTTCAGTGTGTGCTCCTAGGACATACAAAATAGTCAGCTATTAGAAAGCACATGGCACATATAACAGCTAGGAACTCTTGAAGTGATATAAGAGCAATAATATGATAATAATAATAATAATAAGAATAATACAGTTATAGGTGCAATCCTCTCTCTACGTGTCTCTTTCCATCTGTGTTACAATGTATTTTACATACAGAGCAATTACATTTGCATGATGAATTAACTGTACATGGCACTTCAATAACACTATTCAACAGATAACTCAGTCGATGACTCTGAATAAATAGAGGAGAAAATAAATAAAGGTTTTCGATCCAGTTCCAGTTTTGAATCTGCCAGTTTTTAGTATTTGCTCCCCATAAATGCACGTGTGCTGTTGTTATGCACGCACACGCACCCACACATCCGAACACACACAAACACACACGCAGGAATGTGGCGACAGAAGACGCTGTTTTAGATTTGAGTTTGACCATTTCTCTGAACTTGGTGAGAAGGTGTAGCTCACCTGAGAGTTCCGTTCCGTTGTGGAAGGAAAACATGATTTATGAATTTCTACAGTTTACTAAACAGCTCAGAAAGCTGATTATGTAAACAGATTATAAACTGTGAGCCACATTATCTGTTTCCTGCAGCGCTCACAGGCCAAAGCATTTAGCCCACCTTCCATTCGTCTTCCTCCCTCCTCTCTCACTTTTTTCACACCTTTTCTCGCTCTCAGCAACCCATCAATTAATCCAAACTCTCTGTGAGAACGAGGCAAAATGAAATCTAAAATGAACCTCTGCGTTTGTCTCCTCTCGTCCACGCAAGACATGAAAAATGATACGAGAGCTCTCAGCTGTAATCCATCCTCTCTGCTTGTCTCCAGCACTGACTTATCAATAAGCAATGAGCAGGCGGATCATTAAGGTAAAACTTGAGGATGGACTTGAGGAAATCTGGACTGTACAAGAGAAATGAAGCGCCATCAGACCAACAAGAGCAAGCTAGATGATTCAGTATGATATCCTAAATGACGGGAGGGTGCCATGCTCTTAAAAATATGCTTTAAAAAATTCTGGTGACTGAGTGAGTCCCGTGATGTGTTTTGTTTCACCCCTTTCACTGAAGGGCCAAAGGTTTCAGACATGGAGCTCTCCCGCTGGTCCTTCCTAAACACAGGTTTTGTTGAGGTCAACTTTCACCGGAAGCGGCCCGGCTTCCTGACTCTCCTCTGACTGCTTCACGGCGACGGCGATCACGGGACTCAGGTGGTACGGGTTGACTTTGTGGGCATTATCCAGAAACTCTTTATCCCCGTTGATGCTCAGCTGAAAAGACATCAAGGAGGAACAAGTGATAACAAGTCCAGGTACACATACCTCCACCGACAATACTTCACCACATCTTGACTTGATTTGATTTGACTGCATGAAGCAATTAAGTGAGAAACCCCAAACTGGGAATGTAAAGACAGCCTGTTTAAAGTCTTTATATGGCTGATGGTTCCTGTAATGATTTGATGGAGTGTTGTAATTTAAGTTGGAGGGAAGGAGGAGGATGCACACAGCTGCTGTCCAAGAAAGCCCGTCTTTGATTTAAACAAGGTAAACACAGGGAATCTGGGCTGCATCAACAAAGTGTGGAGAACGTGTGTCACTCACATTACAGACTGCAGATACAGAGACACCTTCACTTGGCTATAAAGTGATTCGATCAAAGTATGAACCTGTTTCCAAGAAAGCTGGGACGCTGTGTAAAACAGGCAGATGGTGATCATTTACGGATCTCTTTCTGACATCAGTTGGAAACAGTACGGTGGCAATTTGAATTTGATGCAGCGACACGTTTCAAACTAGTTCGGACAGGAGCAACAAAAGGCAGAGAAAGATGTGGAATGCTCCAAAAACACCTGTGTGGATCATTCCACAGGTAATCAGGCTCATTGGTAACAGGTGATAGTGTCATGATTGAGTCTGAAAGGTGCATCCTTGAAAGGCTCAGTTCCTACATGGGCTCAGGAAATTTTGCAAATGATGGCATTTTGTTGCTATTTACATTTTACACAGTGTCCCAACTTTTTTGTAATCGGGGTTGTGCAGCAGCGTCCCAGCTGTTGTGGATGGGAACTGCTGATAAGAATCAGATATTACAGTCATGTTTACTCTGCTTCCCTGGAACCACTGCTGTGTCGTCAGGCTGAGGAATGTATAATGAAGAGAGTTTGTCTGGGTGCACCTTCACCAATTCAAGTGACGCAAACATCACAAAACATGGGTGCACACATCGGCAGCACACATGCAAGGACCTCAGGCTTCAGTCTAACTTGCAATGTGCTCCTGGATCTCCAACTGCCCCTCCACTCACTCTGCCAAGTATGCTGAGTCACGCTTGGATTTGTGAGCGTACTAAGTCATTGCTTCCCCTCACATGTGCATGTGATTACATTGGTGTGGGTGCTTCCCTGTGCGTGTACCTGCGTCTTGATGTGCTGCTCCGGCGCGGTGACGAGGCTGGCACAGCTGAGCCACAACATGACCATGATGGACAGGAAGAGACAGGCTGCTAAAATCCACCGTGGGAGGCCTGAACGTCTGAAGAATGAAAAATGAGATGCAAAAAGAAGGAGACAAGAATTTGGGGATGAGACTAGAGAGGGGTAGAAATACAGAGAAACTAAGCATCAAATAGTACTCGATCCAGTGTGACTAAATGTATGAAAATGCACTTTCAATATGAGAGATATGACAATGCAACGACTACTACTACTGCTTTAAATCCCCTTCTTCCTCCTTACTGTCAGTATGGTATTATAATTATCTTCCAGAGACAGGAAACATTCAGTCATCTCAGCGGATGCATCTCAATCCATCACGTCTACCTCTGTTTTCGCAGAAAATACATCATTGCGAGGTGATTCAGCTGAACGTGTAGATCGATGTGGACCGCATACATCGCACAATGATATTATAAGACCGACAACAATCAGAGCTGCGGCACGGTGGCGCAGCAGGTAGTGCGCGTGCCTCACAGCAAGAAGGTTCCCGGTTCGATCCCGGGGTCAGGCGGGGGCCTTTCTGTGTGAAGTTTGCATGTTCTTCCCGTGCATGCGTGGGTTCTCTCCGGGCACTCCGGCTTCCTCCCACAGACCAAAAACATGCTCATTAGGTTAATTGGTGACTCTAAATTGCCCCTAGGTGTGAGTGTGAGCGTGAATGCTTGTGTGTGTGTTGCCCTGCAGTCGGCTGGCGACCGGCTCAGGGTGTACCCTGCCTCTCGCCCGTTGACAGCTGGGATAGGCTCCAGCCCCCCCCAACCCCGAAAGGGATACAAGGGGTATAGAAGATGGATGGATGGATGGACAATCAGAGCTATGATGTTCACTGTGATGGATTCTCTGCAAGCTGATTTTCATGCTGACAATAAAACGCTTGTAAGGAGCATTAGTTCTCCCATCTCACTCTTCAACTCTCTGCAGGGTAACTCCAGCTCACCTGGACATGCAGCCGAGGAAGTCGTGCTCCGCTGTGGGGTCGTCTGTGTGCTGGACAGGGTGCTTCCCTTTGCCTCCTGCTTTGGATGCTCCCCTCTCACCATGTCCCCTCACACCTGCCAAACAAGAGGATATTGCAGCAACATGCACATATGAATGTGTGCATGTGCAGTGTGTGTGTTGTGTGCATGTTCTCACCATGGGGCCTCTGGGTGTGAGAGTGGACCTGAGGCCAGGGTTTGTCCGCCACGTTGGATCGAGGAGCCTGCAGCTCGGGCAGAGAGTACTCCATCTCTGGCTGGCTCTGAGGAGATAAAAACAACAACAACAACAAAGTCAGTCAGCCATCATGGCAGCAATTATAGCCCCGTAATTCACCAGCAGATCTGACAGGAAAGGATCTGTTTAACAGTGTGAGAGGTCAGACCACAGAGGAGCTGCAACTAAGAATAGTTGGCTGGGAAGCTCGAACGAACAGAGAGAAATACCACAGTAGATGAATCAAATATGAGAAATGAGAAACTTAACAGTGAGTTTTATAGAAACAGTTTGGAAAATAGGCTTTCTTTCCAAGATTTAGATCAGAAAATTGATTCCACTTTCATGTCTGTACAGTAACTGTGGAGCTAAAGCCGATTAGCCTAGCTTAGCATAAAGACTGGAAGCAGGGGGGAACAGCTAGATAAATATATGAATGTAAAAACGACACACTGTGGGTTTTGTTGCTAATTATTGAGCTTTAGAGGTGCTGGTAGGTGGATTTTGATACCTTTTGACAAAGCCAGGCTAGCCGTTTCCAATCTTTATGCGAAGCTAGGTTAATCTCCTCCTGACGCCCGACACATTTGAAGCATAGAATGAAAATTGAAATGAAGTGAGCTGTAGAAAACATCTAATATATAGTTGATTTAAATGTAACACCCAGCTGACATTCACCTAAATTTACTTTAATATCATTATCAAAAGTTGAATCGATGTAAAGCATTAGCATTTGATGCTTAGCTGAAACCAAAAATGCTCTTTTTGCTTGCTCCACTGAAAGGTCAGAGGTCAAGATCAGCTAGCGTCTACAGGCCTGCTGGAGCTGGAACGGAGTCTTCTCAACCTTTAGCATGACAGGTCATGGTGAGGTGGCCAAGTTACATAAAAAAAAATGAAAAAACGTGTGTTAAAAGCAATAAACATCAGCTAAAGGTGACATTAAAGGTATAACACTGCACTTTGATAATGTACATTTTAATTAATGTTGTAACCATCTGAATCTGAATTTGCTCTTCTGTTCAGTGAAAAGTAATATCTCCAAAATCATGATCAAGCACACCAGCAAAATGACTGTTTTGTCTCATTCTGAGCATTCAGTATGTTGTATAACTTCATCAAACTGCCTTGAAACTAATGATTTCCACCCTTTGTTCTCGCTTACTCACAGTGCCTGCCTGTCTCTCACACACCCAGATCAGTTAAGTTAAACCTCTTGAACTGGGACTGAACTGAGCTGAAAAATGGCTTTTAAAACAACCGCTGCACACATATGCACACAGCCTGCTGTCAGTATTTGCACTGTTGTGTGTTTCATTATGGGCACAGTGTTTCTGGTTCCCCTGGAGAACTCATTAAAAGAGGATTTTGGTTCCCCACCGCTGACCCTGCTTCCACTACAACAGCAGCTGTAGTCGGTTGTAACAATACCATCGCCAGCCCCAGCAACAACACACACACACACAAGTATTTAGAGGAGTATGGTATATCCTTCTGCAGTAGTGTCAACCTCCCAGTATTTATCGATTTTGACACTAAGTGGATCAATGGACTTTGAAACCTCTTGCTGTGTCTTACACCAACTAAATTCCCCCTTCATTCATTCTCATTAGTTTACTTTGGAAATAGTTGATTCTTTAACTGCTGGACGATTTCCATCACTTGTTCAGAATAATAAAACCACCAACTGTAGCTGACTGTGGGGACGTGGCCGGTTAGTCTGCCTCCAAAACACTTACATTCCCTCAAACCTCTTCCGTTAAAAAGCTTATTTCACAACCCCGTTTATTACCCCTAGCGAGCAGTGTTTTCTGACAAAGTGCATTGAAACCAGATGCAGCGCCAGTGTAAGGGTTTGAGGAGACGAGGGTAGATGCGAGGGGGGTGATTCTCATTGGCTGCACACTGAAGAGATCTAACCATCAGAACGAGCGGAGCCTGATCTGCATCTGTCATGCATTATGAGAGGGAATGCAAAAGGTGCTCTGGCTTCAAAAAGAAAGAAAGAAAGAAGGAAATAGGGGTTCAGAAATGTCTCAGTCATAAACAGACAGGGTTTCAGTTGATTTGGACACAGTCTGTTTTTGTCACTTTTGACAGTTGATATAAAAAGACCTATATTGTCCATCTGGCAAATATTTTGAGTAAACTGAACTAATTCTAGCCTTTCATCTGGAGTCCTAAAATCAAAACTTTAATTACAGTGCCCCCATGTGATCATTCAATTCCAGTTTTTATATTTCCATTAGCTGTGAAATGTCACAGGAAACGGAAAATGTGTACAAAGGACAAAAACAACACGCAGTATGTAACAGATTTAGTGCCCCAGACTGAAAGACAAATGCTTCCGGCTTAAAGGACTTAAAGTCTGGTGATATTCTGCATTTCTCTTACTGTCAACAAAACTCATGAAAAGGCCAAAACCAACAATAACTTGATCCAGCGAACGAGAGTTGACTGAGTACAGCCTCTTGCTCTGTGCCATGGAGCTCCACTGGTGTCCAAAGTGTGTTGAAAATAAATCAGTCAGCAACATCTTAAAATGAACATTTAGATTATTTTGACTTCGTCCTGCCACCATAAATACTCACTGGTGCTTCAAATGTGTATTAATCCACCTCTGAAAATAGTCCCCAACAAATGCACAATTTACTCCCGTTCGACCAATGTTAGCTAAAACTTATAGCACCCAGCTGTTTTAGGAAATTACTGAGCCCTTTTTAAAATGAAAAAAAAAATACATCTGTGACCTATTTTTGAAGATTTATGTCTTCAGTAGTAATTAATGTGCTTGTCACTAAGCGCAACAGACAGTAGGAAGGTCAGAAAGTATTTTTAGCGACATTTGTCCACAATAATTAAAACAAATATAAAATATAATGTAACCAGCCTTTTCATTCATGCATACTGTATGTCATGCTCAAGTCACTTAATGTCTCCTGTGATGAGTAAACTAAGCTGAGGAAACACACTGACTTCCATTCCAGTGCAACATAAGACAGAGTCACGCTTCCTTCAAACACTATTATTTCACTGGTCCTCTCTGTTCTGTTCTGTTCTGTTCTGTTCTGTTTGGGGGTTTTGTTTCTTTAAAATTAATTCGGGGAGAATGACTAATGCAATTGTCAAGAAGAAATGGGAGTAGGGATTTCTCTCTTTGTATTCAGCCTTACGCCCAGTTCAATTTGTTCTGCGGGGCAGCTCGCTAGCAGAACCGCGGCTTGGTTGGAGGAAGTCTTTAATCGACTCACTTTTGTCCCAAACGCTCTCACACTGTTGCGCTATCATGGGCTGATTGGTCAAAATAACAAGGGGTTGTGTGAGGGGAATGACTGAACTAAAGGGCTGTGTTTTACCAATATTTCCTCATGATTACAACCTTTCTTTCTTTTTCCCTTCCCTGGAGAGAAACCTCCGTTGCGGCCTAAGAGTGACTTTACTCCACCCTTATAATCTGAACTAACTGCTGCCCCTGACTGCGAACTGGTAGCTGTCCTTTTTATGATGCTCGAGGCTGCACACAACTAGTTATTCCTATAACCTGAAGTCACACAAACACACACATGAGCACACAGATGGATGTATATAGACAGCTCATTACGGACATCCACATCATTTATACTGCAGGCAGCGTTGGCTTGTTTTCCCCCTCTGCTGTCCCTCAACTTAGCTGGACTTTTTCTGTTGTTTCAACACTCTGAGAGTCAATCTGTCAAGTTGGTGGCGGTTTGCCAGCTGCCCACTAAACACAGGCCTGACAGTCTTCTCACAGCCCCGTGGAGCCTGGCTTCCCCTCGCCGCTTCAGCCCGCATGTCACTGCCATAAAGAGCAAACATCCATCACCGAGTCCGAAAGAAATGTTGGTAATTTCACGTTCTGTGGCTGCTGCATCTCTATATGGGGTCAGCCTGCAAGCAGCTTCTTCTACCTAATAGTGAATTTCAGCATATAAAAGAGTCCTCTGTCACACAGAAGCTCTTCTATATGGGTTATGGTGCATAAATACTATCATTTGCCGCTGAGCCCTTTAATTATGCAGCTAAAAATGCCATCACAGTGACATTATCCAAACAGGAAAACCCCTGACAAGGATGCAGGTTTCTAACCAGTTTTGGAAATTTGGAGGATATGGTCGGGGAGTCTGGTGGTTAGACAGACCAAATCTTATTATAGCTTTAATGTATAGGTAGTTCATGGAAGTGATTTTAGCAGAATGTTCAAGTTTGAATAGAAAGCCCTCGAAGGGGTCATACTTCAAACATCTAAATGTGCTATTTCAATAATAGAAAATGTGGGGAAATGTTTAATCTGCTTCTAATCTCTGTAACTGCAGATATCTAGTGTGTGTTTGTAGTCCAAGCAGTATTGAACAATCACATTTGAGCAGGCTTTGCAGGTAAACAGCCCATGTGGAGAGAAAAGAGGCAGAAGGCTTTGGCAGAAATGCAATCTCTGAACCCATCAGCTATCATCTGATGACAATTTAGCTTTTTTATTGATCTACATTCGCATGCAGGTGTCTGTGTATAGAAATTAGCCACAATGTCAGGTTGTTGTTGAATTTGAAATTCAAGTTGCTAATCGGACTGTGAACAACAACTCACGAAAAGAGGAAGCCTTGGCCCGCATATCTGTTGTTTGGATATCTGCCTGCAACACCAGAAGCCCTGAAACACTGGCTGTTGCCTCCAAAGGCTAAATCATCACCAGCTAATGGTTCCCGAGACTGATCTGTATCTGGATCCAGATCAGCAGGAAAATACACATGAGGTGACAGAGAGTCACTGTATGCGGTTCATCAGCAGTGAAAATGTTCCTCAACAAACGGACAAACCGCCAGGACCAAAATGCACCTCCCTGGTGAAGGTAATCACGCTGTTGCATGAACAATGAGTCTGTCAGCTCTCTTCAGTGCACCTTTTCAACTTCCAGGAATAACTTGTGAATATTTGTTTGTCACAGCCAGAACTTTATTGTTTAGTGCCGTCCGCTCTCTTTTAAATCTTGCAGCATGTTTCCGTCCTGAGGCAAACTTCACCGCAGCTCGCCCTGCCGCTCATCAAATATGCATGGTGCTGAGGGTATGTGACATAATTTAAAAGGACATTTACAAACAATTAAAGTGCTGAAATGAATGAATTCACCCACCTTGTCCCCACCCTGCTGTGTGCCCTTGCTCACTCAACCTTCACAGATACACTGACTCTAAAATGGGCTGTGAGTTATTCTGGCAGCCGACCAAACTCTACAGCAGCGTGTAGCAGAGGAGATATTTCACTATCGTAACAGGAAGCAGAGGTTAACTCAGCTAATAATCTATAAAGGTCCACTGGTTTGCTTTTAACCTCCAATTTGAAAACATAAGACATGAAAAAGCTTTGCGGATATTAATTTTAATATCTGTGGAGATTTCATTTGTCTGTGTCTGTTGCAGGAAAGTACTTAAAGATTCAACTGTGTGCATTTCAGCTGTGTAGTAAAATAAAAAAAGGGCTTGCGTGCTGAATATTAGCCACCACGTGATTCTTAAATTATTTCTTACTCATGCAGCAGAGAAGACTGTAGAAAACTACATATATTCATGGCATCACGGCGTAAAATGATGCATTCTGTGTGTCTCTTTGCATTTGTTCACTGATAAGATTGGGTATGAAGTGTGTTCAGCCAAAACAGGAAGAGGACTCGTTCTGAAATGCGCTGAAAATTGCTTGTCGGCCTGTTTTCTTCAATTTCTGGGAATGAAGTTTGGGGACAACGTAGGTGCTTCCACCAACACTGTGGCCCATTTTTCTTCTTCAGTTGAGCCACAGGAGCCACAGCTACAAAGTTTTTCTTCTATTAATTATTAACAACCAACTGCTGCTGCCAGAAACACAAAAACACATCACGTCGAGCAAATCTGCTCGACGTGATGTGTTTTTAGGACCTAGGCTTAGGTTTAAAACAACTGGGTTGTATAAATTGCCAAAACAGCGCAGAAACTTTTCCAGAACCGTTAACCATTTATGTCTAAGCATTAAACATAGAATGGACAGATCAGAGGTAAATGCTGTTTGTGAGACACGAGAATGATGGAAGCCCAAAATGCAAAGCCTGCCTGTCCACTGAGTCGGGTCCTACCTGAAAAACCACCACCTTGCCGTCATCAGCCTGCAGGTAGAAGGTCCAGGTGGAGGAGATGAAGCTCTGGGCAGAGCTGACGATGTCATTGCACCAACTGGACACGGCCTCCATCACAGAGGGGGGCTTAGGGCGGAGAGTCATGGCTCTGAGCTGCAGATGAGAGAGCAGGACACTCTATTACGAGTACTGACTGCGAATGTGTTTCAGTATATGCACACGCTTGAGTTCTTGGTAGTGATATCAATCTTCAGACGCCCAGTGTCACTTTAGCCTTTATACCTGCTTTTCAGTGTTTACGCGTGCAGCCATTGACTGCAGAGCTTTCTCACCTTCCTCCTCTTGATCTCGGGTTCAGAGGGTTGGCTGGCACAGCCAGTGCTGCAGGCGTCCTGCTCCAGCAGCTTGATATATGCCTCCTGGCAGGCTGGAGAGAGAGAGAAAGGGAAGGAGGGACAGTTGTGAAGCATGAAAAAAAGGAAGAGAAGAACAAGGGGTTGAGAGTGCAGATGAAGGAGTGAAAAGAAAAAAGAAGAAGCACAAAAGTGAGTGGGCATGGCGCACTACAGTCAGCTGGGTAGTAGACAAGAAGAAATAAATCAGGCGCAGGCTGTTTATGTGGGAAGAAAGATAAAGATGCAAGCGAGATGTATCTGTTGGCCCCTGCGGAGACGATTCACTCCACGTTGCCGTTATTGAAACAGGGGGCGATGGGGCATCTGCTGTCTGGATGGCAAATCACATCATTGATTTCCAATACAGCAGTTCAAACAGGCTGAACAGCCTCAACCACACAGAAAATACCCACTGAGCCTGCCAGCTTTTAGGAAAGAGTGCAATATTTAGCCGAGCCGTGTTCAACATTTTAATGTTTAAGAGATGTCAGGCTGGAAAGCCGCGTGGCTGCGATCTGCTTTTGTCCAAGAACTTATATAAATGTTTGATTCCACCTGAAATTATCTTACATTTGGTTTCTACTCAAAGGAGACCACAGTGTATTTACCTTTAAGTAGAAAGAGTGAGTGATGGATATTTACTTTCCTGTCTTGTCAAAAGGACCCATTGCTTCAGGATTTTAATACACAATTCAGGTAGAAATTACAGTGAGTAAGAAGCTGAACCTGCACATTATGCTGCACTAAGTACACCTAGGTTCAAGTGAATGATGCCAATTGGATTTTATTTTCATGAAGATTCACGTCTTCTGTTTTGACACCACATATCGAAGACTGAGGCCTCCGTCAAGCAAGACTAAGACCAGCAAACTCATTCAAACAGTCCAACAGACAGATTGACACACTGACTCACCTCCCTGACACTCCTCCCTGCTGGTATTGAAGCCGGCGTTGCCATTGACAAACTGACAGATGGAGTAGAGGCGACAGCCACGGTGACAGGCGTTCATTATGGAGTCCTACCAGCCAGACAGAGAGAAGAGGTGGGGGGGTGGGGTGTAAAATTAGAGATGTCTCCAGCACTCTTGGATAAACTCAACATAACCTTGTTAGAAAATATGTCAGAGAGATGGGTTATGGTATCTCTTAATGACACGCTGCAGCTGCTCTATTATAGCCTGTCATAATCACTCACTGTAAAAGAAAACTGGTGATAATGAGCCAGTTGCATAAAACTTGTGCAAGAAAATGAGGCGGTGAGAAAGGAAGCTGCACATTACTGTATTCCCTTTGGTCATAATGCCTTAATTCTCGGCATCAAATGGGGAAACGGCGCCCTCTAGTGACCTCTCTGGTAACAGGAGAGACAAAGAACCATGACCGGTTTATTAAAGCCTTGCACTTGTCATCATCTTCACTGCGTTTCCCTGTTTATTCACAGGACGCAGAGAGGGGTGCTTATCCCAAACCACGAAGCTCTGCCTTACAGTTTAAAGTTGACTGCTTATTCAACACCCCTGTAGTTATTATCCAGCAGGGAACTCGACATATACGCAGAAGCTGCCTGTTTTCAGTCACAATCTTCAAACCAGGTGACTGTGAGCCGCTTTGCAGCTCTACTCCTGCTGCCCTACAGGACGCGTGAACCACACCTGAAGGCAGCAGAGGAGGAGGAGGAGGAGGAGAAGGAGGTGGGAGGGAAAACATCCGACACTGAAAATCTGAGCAAGGCTCAGGACCACAGAAACTCCTGTAATTCCCTGCCATCTTATACCGTCCTGTTAGGATCCAGTTTGGCCTTGTTTGAGCAGCAGAGAGCTGTGTAAACTGTCGGTGAAGGATAACTGCTTCATGCTTCACAATAGTCTCACTGATCCTCCGTAACCTGCGTACGATACGTCTGGCCTCACCGACCTTAATTGCGGATTCAGAAATTCAGACAATTATTGGCGCAGCTTGTTGCAATTACGTCTTAGATGAGCTGCCGGGATGCAGTTCACTTCTTGGACGAGCCTTTAAGATGCAGAAGAAAATGAGCTGCATCCATTTTCGGCCCAATTGTGCGACGTAGCATCCAAGAGAGGATGCATCGAAAAACCGGAGCAAACCTGCAATTACGCACAGACCAAAACGCGTTTCTCTTTTATCTTTCGTGTAAAGACAGATGCCTTTTTTCCATGCCGGGTCTAATGTGTTTGTCTGTGCATCGTTGCAGGCGCTGAAATGTCGGACAGCAGGATGTAGCTGTCACCTCGCTGCTGATAATGCGCTTTCTGCAGAGGCAGCCTACGCTACAGCATACAAGAATAACTTACTTTAGCGGGGCTTTTGTTTTTGATGGTGAGCTGGCATTGCTTTTTGCAGTAATTGATGTCGCCCAGTTGGTTGTCAAACAGGTCCGAGGACGCCGCCGCGAGCCCAGCAAGAAGCACCGAGAGCAGGGCCGACAAGCCGCACATCCTGCCGCCGAGCCGGAGCATCTCAAACCCTGGAGAAGAGGAGCGGAGAGTCGAGCTTCCAGCAGCACTGAGCTCCCTTTTTGTGGCGGCGCTGTTGGTGCGGATGCTGCTGCTGCTGCTGCTGCTGCTGCTGCTTCAGCCCGGGTCCTGTCTGCTCCGCTGATCTGCTTCTACCCGTGGCGTCACGCGCATCATCATCATCATCATCATCACGCACAAGCTGCCCCCCCCCCGCAAACACACACACACACACATACACACACGCACAACCTGCAGACTTCACCGCAGTGCACAATGTGGCAGTGATGACATTCATAAAAATGTGGCAGATAGTTGATAAGGGCGAGTTTCGGCTGGCAGATGTCCTGCACAGAGCAGACAGATGGGCCGATTGCTGAATATTGACACATGCACAATCGATGGCACAATTATTAGCTGATTGTGAGGATCCTGCTCGAGCACGTGAGGGCCACAACATAGATCAGCTGAGGACAGATTATGTGAGGAGCCAACAACATAAAAACCAGTAGAGTGAGTTTAGAGTCAAAATGGTTTCTTTGTCTGTTTGATGGTTTATTTGTGATGCACTCTGCAACTTTTCTTGTTAAAGTGCTTACAAGAATATTTTAATGACAACGACGATGATGACTGTCACACTGAATACTGTGAACATTAAAGGAATGTTATACTGAATGCCTCATCATAATTACGCACGAGCAGTTCTCAGCAACACTACAACACTAAAAGTACAACATTCAAAACTTTAACAGTATGTGAGTATTATTAGCTAAATGTACTAAAAGTATCAAAAGTAGAAGTACTCATTATGCAGAATGGTGCATTTTGTATGTAAAGTTGTAACTGTAACTGAGCAGAAATCGCCTTGTGTACTGTATTAGAGGAGAAGTATAAGTTGCATAAAATATAAATAGTAAAGTGCAAGTAACTTAAAATTGCTTAAAATACTTGAGTAAATGTACTGTTAATGTTAGATTCCAATTATACTATTATACTATTACTATTCTTTTCATACACACATTGATGTTTCTTGTCTAATTGTATTCATACCTACCTGGAAGTTTCATACAAGGCGTCACGACCTCACCTGGAGCAGCCAATCACAGGTCCTAAATGATAAAACAATGAAAAGCGCAGAAAGTTTGTAATGTGTAAACTCAACTCCGCATACTTACTATGAATTTTCGTGTGTGTGTGTGTGTGTGTGTGTGTGTGTGTGTGTGTGTGTGTGTGTGTGTGTGTGTGTGTGTGTGTGTCAGGGAGGAGACAAGTTGAGGAGCACTAATGACTTGTGGCTGTGGGGGAAAGAAGGGAGGAGCGAACAGTGTGAACCTGAGTGTGTCTGCGGCAGCGGTGGAGTCACTGTGGAGCTGAAGAGGAAGCAAACTTCAGCCTTCACTCACTTCGGTCTGCAGACTTCCTCTGAGGAGCCGCAGCGGACTGAAGCTGCTCCAGGTTGACCTCCCTGTCTGCTCTCCACGTCCCGGAAACGAGAAAAGGACGCAGAGAAGCGCAGCGGAAAGAACCATGTTCTCCTGCATGCTCCTCTTCCTTGCTCCTCATGTGTTGTCCTCGACTCGTAAGTACCAAACTTTATTGACACCACCTGATCGACAGAAGCGAGTTTCCGTCGTTACCTGCAGATTCTGTCAGTGTTTACAGAGTGAGCTGCCGCTGTGTGGAGGCTCCAAACCAACAAAACCAAAAACCTCATAGATTAGTTGTGTAATTAAAATCAGCACAAACGGTGACTTTTTTTTCACCTGCCCAGGTGTAAGTACCACCCCACCTACAATAACTATAAAAGGTAACCAGAGAAGACAGATTTTACTCATTAGGAGAAGGCGATCTGTTGTTTTTTATCATGATATCGATATATTGATAGAGTATATATTAATGGAGAATCTATATGTTTGGATAAAATATCCAAATGGGAATGTTTGTTTTTTGTTTAATCATGTGAAACCATGAAATCTCATCAAATTAAGTGACCAAGCTGATTTTTGAGACTGATGTCACCATTGATCTATGAGAGTTCAGAACAATCTGATAACTGTACTGTAATAGAGCTGCGACTAACGATCTACTGTCGATTAACTGTTGATTATTTTCTCAATCAATCTATTGGTTGTTTGGTGAAAAATATTCATCAGTGTTTCTCACGGCCTCAAATGTTTTGTTTTGTGCACAACTCAAAGATTTTCAGTTTACAGAAAATATTCACTTTTAAGAAGCTGGAATCAAAGAAATTTTTACTTTTTTTTTCTTAAAAAATGATTCAAAAACTGATTCATCAATGATCAAAATAATTGGCGGTTCATTTAATAGTTGACAACTATTCGATTAAGCCTTGCAGCTCTATACTGTATGTAAATCAGCCAATATTTATTTAATTTATTCATTTAATTATGATTTGTGATAATGATTCAGTTCTTTTGTGTGTCTTTATTTCAATTGTGTGACATAAACAGTAAGACATCAAAGACCGTGACAAGAAAAACACAAGAAGGGACAAAAAAAATCTTAATTCCCACATAACTCAGTTAAAAATAAACTTGTCTGTGTTCTCTGGTGGACAAATGATGTTATAGAGACTTTTCCAAATGTTCTCAAACGCATCATTGACATTTCTGTACTGTGAGTTCTTGTTTTTATCGGCTGACACATAGACAGATTGCAAGATATCTGCAAGAAACCAAGTCAACTCAACCTCTAATCAGAATCCAGTGTATTGCTCATAATCACATAATGTATCAAGGGATATTTATAGAGAATACAGGGTTGCGGTATAGGTCATCAAATCACTCAAGCATTTATCGGGAAACTTTTCATTAGATTGCACTGTAACTAATGATAGTGTCAACAAAAACACAAATTATAGTCTAATTGTTGCATTTTCCAATAAAATAATTCCCAATGCAGTGACACCACATTAATATGAGAGCAATCATTAGATGTGATTGTGTACCTAATGGTGGATTAGACTGAGAGCGAGACCTATTAGACACGGTGGTGATGGAGCTGATGAGACAAATTGAAATAAACAGCGTTCATCGGTGCATTCGCATGAAGGAGACACAAGAAAGAAGCTGACTCCGGCTGAAGGAAAATGATCTGGAAGCAGCCTCTTTATGTGTGTCACTCCTCTCACATGCACTTTTCATCTCTGTACATGTCTGATTGTTAGACGCCACTGAGGCTGGTGAGGCTAGAAGCAGCAGAGTGCCACATATTGTCCACCGCCCACATGGAGCGCGTTTAATAAAACTCTGCACATTAATCCTCGTATCTCTGTGAAGAAGGGGCCCGGTGGTAGCATTCGAACGCACTGCAGAGGGTTTCTCATGGGCATCAATCATAACAGCAAACCTGAAGTCTAAGAGGGGTCGCGGTATGGAAAAGCATTCAAGGATTTCACCGACAAACCAGGGTGACCTTTCTGACTGAGCCTACAGAGGCTCCATAAATCCACTTCATTACTGGGTCATAAATATGTGCTGAGCTCCTGCTCTGTTATGGTGCAGTGCTGCTGCTGCTGCTGCTGCTGCTGCTGCTGCTGCTGCTGCTGCTGCACTCCTCCTCCTCACACAAACACAAAGTTTTCTTACGCTTGGCAAGATATATGGAAACAGTTTGTTCAACACTTAAACAAATCAAACTGTACAGAGTAAGAGCTGCCCAGGACCTAATGCATGTTACTGAGGAGAGTCAAATTAATGGGGAGGGAGCTAAAAACCTAAAATGTAAAAAAAAAAGAAAAAAAAGAAAGAAAAACAATATTAGCAAGTTTACTAGATTTTTTACGGCTTCGATGACATTTACATTTCAAGAAATATATGTAGGCTAATAAAAGTAGTTTGTGTAGTTGGTGCATCTGGAATCAAATCATATAAAATTAGTAGTGGGCTTCTGCTCACAGGCACCACTAAATGTTTGGAAGAAGTAATGTTTTGGCCATTAACCTTCATCAGGCATAACTCAATAAAATAGTAGCACACAGGCTGCTCAACCATCAAAAAAGAGTGAAATCATAGAAACAGCTAAATCAAATTTACATTCAATAATTAGTCAATAAACTACTGTAAGAAAATATAATTATTTTATATGATTATTTATTCATTTAAGTCATCATCAACGTAACTCATCAAATGCTAGGATGAAGACTTGGGTTAAGTGTCTCCAGGAAATGAATGGAAGTTTATGCAACGTCCCCAAAAGTAATGGAAACTGACCGTGTTTGTCTCCGTCTGTCCACCGCCCAGATGTCGCAGTGATCTCCCCTCAGGATCCCGTCCTGCGTATCGGCTCCAGCCTGACAGCCACGTGCACGCTGAGCCCAGAGCTCGGCCTCCGCTCCAGCACGCTGTACTGGACGCTGAACGGGATGTGTCTGTCCAGCAGCACCTACAGCGTGATCAGCCCCGACACGCTGAGTGTCACCGTCCACCACCTCAACGGCTCCCAGCAGCAGTCTGGAGACAACCTGGTGTGTCACGGAGCAGATGGACACGTCCTGGCTGGTTCATGTCTCTATGTGGGCAGTAAGTGGAGACCTTTCTGTCTAACTAACTGACTTTAACACTGCTTTGAATTAAACCAAATATCCATAAATCCATATACAAGGACGCACAAACCCTGTGTGAATATGTTGCACTGTGGATTATGATGTGTTTGCATGTTTCCCCTCTCAGCAGCTGTTGGAGACGGTTGTTGATCTGCTGTTTATCTATTTGGGGCATCTTAATGTAAAGTTTATGAAACTTCATAAGACTCACAGAACCCATGTTTGTAGAGCAGTTTTTAGTTCCACATAAAAGCTCGTCTGATTATAATCTGATGCTTTTTTAATGCGTTGACTTGATGGAGTGAATCAGATTTAATTAAAATGAAATGTTTTCTTTGACTTCACTCGAGCTTTGTACTTGATTTCGGTTTCTTTCTTTAAACTTTGTGTTTTCATTGTTCTTTGTTTCTCTCTCCAGTGCCTCCAGAAAAACCAGTTAATTTAACGTGTTGGTCCCGTAACACCAAGGACTTGAGCTGCAAGTGGAGCCCGGGGGGGCGGGGTGAGACCCACATCCGAACCAAATACACCCTCAAGTACAAACTGAGGTGAGCGCCTCAGACCTGCTGCAGCTCACAGGTGATCGCCTCGTCCAGCAGAACTCAGGTAGACTAGAATAGATGTGTTGGTGCATCAGAACGGTTTATCGTCCCGTGAGAGGCTGCAGTGTGTTTCTACAGACCTGAAGGTTAAAAAAAAAAAATCTGTCCGCCTTTTCAGAAACAGACGGCAGACTTTATTTTGGTCACTGTGTTTCTGTCCAGGTGGTACGGGAGAGAGACAGAGTGTGAAAACGACAGCACAGGGAAGCAGCGTTACTCCTGCCACATCCCCCGCAACCTCGCCCTCTTCACCCCGTATGAGATCTGGGTGGAGGCAGCCAATCAGCTGGGCTCTGCCACCTCTGACATCACTACCCTGGACATCCTCGATGTAGGTGGGTAAATTAACTTTTTGAGGATGTTTTTCCTGTTTTGGTTCCTGGAGGTCAAGTAACACAACAGTTTCCTTTCCTTTCCTTTCCTTTCCTTTCCTTTCCTTTCCTTTCCTTTCCTTTTTCATCCCCTTTCCTTTCATTTCTTTTTCTTTCCTTCCCTTTCCTTCCCTGCCCTGCCCTGTCCTGTCCTCTCTTTCCTTTCCTTTCCTTTCCTTTCCTTTCTTTTCCTTTCCTTTACTGCCCTGCCCTGTCCTGTCTTCCCTTTCCTTTCCTTTCCTTTCCTTTCCTTTCCTTTCCTTTCCTTTCCTTTCCTTTCCTTTCCTTTCCTTTCCTTTTCTTTTCTCGCTCTGGCATTTGTTTGTCTGCAGATCTCCTACTTATGGCTAACACATTTCTGTGGAGCAGAGGAGATTCATTATTATGGTTCGCTCCCTTCGACCTTTAACAACATTATATGTTCAGGTTGCAAAGATAAACTGTTTTCCTGTAAAAGTTAACTGGACATCATGACACCTCAGATAATGGCTTCACAGGTTTCCCAATGAGAAATTTGGGTTCTGATGTACGATAGCAGGTATTTCTCCAGCACTGTTGCAGTAGCATAGTGTTGTGACCTCCAGCGGGTGCCACATTATGAAAGCAGTGTTTATCATTCGTGACCGAGCATCCTCTTCCTCCATTCATCCTCGCTGCACACTGAGGAACAGATAACTTGGAGCTGTGAGTGGGTTGGAAGAGATGAATGTTACCACATGTATGATGCATTGTACCGCTTCAATAAACAAGAAGCGGGAGAGCGTCTGTTGTGGCCTGATGTTCCTCTTTCTCTTGAGCTGAATGCGATAGAACAAATAAAGTACGTCAGCTGAGGTACAGCATCACACGCCAGCCGTGGAGGATGTACGAAGCTGAAGGTTACCGGCAGGAAACGCTTTTACAAGACGTTTAATACGTTCTTTAATATGTTCCTTTCTTCGCTCTCGTGCTGCCATCCCCTTTATCTTTCCCTCCGTCTTTCTCTTTTTCAAAGCACTTCATTTGTTTGCGTCCTTTATTGAAGAAGGTAAAATGTTTTGTTTAGCTCTGACTGAGGAAGTGCAGACTGACCTGAAGCGAAGGCTGCGAGCCGGTGTGGACAGGAGGAGGACGCTTTTTGTCATGTCAATTGTTACATATTCAAATGTAAATTTTTAAATCATTATTCTAATGGGAGTCAGGAACGTCTATACACATGACATAAGACTGACGTTACCTCTGGAAAATACTTTCTGTCATCCTTGGATCACCAGTATACAGAGGTGGGAGAAGTACTCAGATCTTAAGTAAAAATAGCAATGCCACAATGTAAAAACACATGTAAAAGTCATTTAAATTTTACTTAAGGAAAAGCACAAAAGTATTGGCATCAAATATGCTTAAAGTACCAATTTTTCAAGTTTTCAGTGGTTATTTTCATGATAGATTTTACAAACTTTACTTTTCCCTGTTTTCATTCCTTGTTTTCAGAAAATAAAGATCCTTTAGAGAGAAGAATTAACGGAGACTATAAACTAATAAAATACTGTATACAGTATACTTGATCGTACTGATGAATGTTAACTCACTTTGTTGCACTTTCTTTCCAATTAAAGAGAAACTTAACAACAACATATAAATAAATAAATAAATAAAGACTAATTTAAACGTGTATATGAGACAGATGGCAGCTGGCTGGTTCAGCACTGATCAACCTGACCATGACGAGTGATGAGACATGACATCTATCTGCCCTCAGTGTTGTAAGATAATAATCTCTCTCAAGAGGTCATTCAAACCTGCATCTTGTGTCCTTGCCCTACATACTGTACATCTGCTGTGCACAAACTTTTTAACACTTGTCCTTGTCCGTGCAGTGACCACAGACCCTCCTGCCAACGTGCAGGTGAGTCGTGTTGGCGACCTCGAGGACCAGCTGACGGTCCGCTGGGCCAGCCCCCCCGAGCTCAAGGACGTCCTGTTTCAGGCCAAATATCAGATCCGCTACAGACTGGAGGACAGCACTGAATGGAAGGTGGTCCTCACACTCTCTCACACACAGCTGCAGACTAGCCTAGACCCCATTACTCTGCAGCTGAGACACCTCGGAGGCGCTACAGCACCGACTGATCAATTAAATGATGAACAGAAAAGTTGCTGCTGCATGTGTGTTTCATTATTTAGC
Organism: Chaetodon trifasciatus; assembly: GCA_037975065.1. Taxonomy (NCBI): domain Eukaryota; kingdom Metazoa; phylum Chordata; class Actinopteri; order Chaetodontiformes; family Chaetodontidae; genus Chaetodon; species Chaetodon trifasciatus. Next base: position 2,095,637 of record JBBMOE010000022.1, read on the forward strand.
AAATAGTACAAGTATGAAAGCCTTGACTGCTGGTAATTCTTTGCTGGTACATTTTTGAAAGCTGGCTTTGATTCAGAAGTGCTGTAGTGGAGCTTTTTTAGAAGCTGTCATTCCTTCAAACTGCTTCTTTGATGTTTTCTGCCCACAGCTTCTTGGTGCTGCGTAGGTACATACCAAATGTCTTTGAATTCTTTACTATTGAGAGAGAGGATTAAGCAAATAATGTTAAAATATATTTGAAGCCAGACTACATTCAAAATGAAAGCAGAACAAAGTTTCGACTCCTCTCATTACATCTTCTCTGTCATTTTGTACCCTCTCACAGGTGGTGGATGATGTAGGTAACCAGACGTCGTGTCGGCTGGCCGGCCTCCAGCCCGGGACCGTCTATTTCGTCCAGGTGAGGTGCAATCCAGTGGGCATCTATGGCTCCAGGAAGGCCGGCATCTGGAGTGACTGGAGCCATCCAGCCGCCGCCTCCACACCCAGCAGTGGTGAGTACATAGACTATATGAAGGAAGCAGTGCCTGTGTTTTAGGACAGTCACTACAAAATTCACCAAGTGTTTAAAAGCAGAACTTAAATCTTTCCTTTCATAGTCTGTGTCGTGTCTGAAATGCTTCCCAAACATCTGTGATGTCCACAAATCTTGATCATTCGTTCCTTTCTAATAATCAACCTTTCATCACCAATTAAAGCCAGAAAAACAATGCCGTTATCCTTGTTTCAACATCCTGAACAAACAGATCCAAACCGCATGTGACCCAGGAGAAACCAGACATCAAGAGGCTAGATACCTTGATAGAGATCTCACAGCAGAGGATTAGAAGGAACTGCAAAGAGCCAGGGGGACATTTGATAGATTTTGGTCGTCGGCTTCAAAGATTGATCAAGTTAAAAAGCTAGTTGTCTGTCGGCAGCACACACAGGGCCTATAAAGCTTGAGTGGAAGCAGGTTTGGGAGCAGGAGGAGGAGCAGATAATGAGTTACACTGGTCATGCGGTATTTACTCCCTAGAGGGAGGAAGTCGTTATCGTGCTCTGTTGTTTGCCATAAAGACTTGACTGCAGCAGACTTATGACTTTCAGTAGCCTTTCCTCCCCAGAAAGCCAAGTATGCTATATCACCTCCACAGTCTAGAACGTTAAACTGAGAAACATTTATCTTTATATATGAAATTAAGCCACGTGAATCATCAGAAATGTTCACTGAGCTCTTGTGTTTTTACTAGAAGCCCCTGTAGTAGAGAGGTCTACTGCCATGCTAGCATCTCTGTGAGGCTGTACTTAGGCATAGCGATGCTTTGAGCTAAATGCTAACATCACCATGCTAACACTCACAATGACAATGCTAACATGCTGATATTCAGAGGACAGATTTTACTTTGGTCAACAAGCTGTGGTGCTTTGAGCTAAATGCTAACATGCACGAAATGACACGGCTAGGTTGCTAATGCTCAGACGGTAAAATTTACCATGGTCCCTAAGCATCGGTGCTTTGAGCTACATGCTGACATCAGCATGCTAATATGCTCAGTAACAATGCTAACACACTGATGCTTCAAAACTAAAATTTACCTTGGTCACAAAGGAGTGGTGCTTTGAGCTAAATGCTAGCATCAGCATGCTAACATGATCACAGTTATAATGCTAACATGATGTTTAGCAGGTGTAATGTTTATGTCATGATTGCTAACATTTGCTAACTAGCACTAAATACAAAGTAGCTGATGTCACTAGTTTTGCAGGTATTTGGTCTTAAACCAAAGTATCAGACAAATAGAAATTTGGTGCTCGATGAGAAATTGGGATAAATAAATTTATTGCACTCAATCCTGTTGGGAACACAAACGTGTGTCCAAAGGTTTACGGCAATCCTTCCAGTAGTTGTAAAGATATTTCTGTCCGGACCCGGAGCCAGGCTGTTAAAAAACAATTCAATTTTCTTTATTTCACAATATTCATCCATTCCGCATCAGTGGTGCTCTCCAGAGAAGTCTGTGTACAAACAACAACAACAACATGAAAATGAAAACCTAGCAAACATTAATTAACTTTCAGCTCAAATCTGACAGTATCTGTTTCACTGTATTTTCATCTTTTTGTATGAGTTTTCAGTTGCTTTTTATTTTCATCTTTGCTGAAAACTGCATGAATTCATAGCTTTTGGAAAAAGTGCCAAAAACATATCAGTCACATCTGTGCTGACACAGTACGAGCATCCATACACCACCATGCACGAACACTTGCCCTAACTATAACCTTGATGCTGTTCCCTCATCCTCCCTCCTCCTTCCTTCACTCTCTCCTTTGTCTCTCCTCCATCCCCCCTCCTCCCCTCCTCCCAGATCGGCTGCAGAGCGGCTCGTGTGATCCCAAGCCCGGTCAGCAGAACTCCACCCTGCGACGGGAGCTCAAGCAGTTCTTCGGTTGGGTCCGCAAGCATGCGTACGGCTGCAGCGGCATGTCAATCAAACTGTACGATCAGTGGAGGGTGTGGCTGCAGAAGACGCACAAAACGCGCAACCAGGTAGGTAAGCACAATCTCTCCCTCTGTCTCGCTTCATTATCCCGCTCTCACAAACACAAACAGCCTCTGCTGCATTGAAGTCCTGAGCTGAATTTCTGACCCTGCCTTTGTTACGCCATGCGGTCAGCATTTTTTACAAACACACAGAGGACTGATTTCTCTTGAACTGGCTCTGTGAAGTTTCAGCCCGTACTTTATGATCAGGTAAAATGTGCGGTTTTGACTTTACTGGCCCAGAAGTCGGAGCATAAAAGTAGACATGCACTCTGATTTTATTACATATTTTAACGATGTAGAGTTCTGATCTTCAGCTGATGACCACAACAAAGAAGAAGAAACATGGACATGTAATTAACAGCCCCGCTGTAATGTGTTCCCTTTGTGTTTTCTCCTGGCGTGAGGAGCCCCTTCCACCAACATAACTCAGGCCAAATGGCACAGAGACCCGCCGTCGTCTGTGTGTTTATGTGACTTTGTGAGGAGATACTTTCAGCCACATCCTCTGCCGCTCAGCCCTCGAAGTCACAGGAACCTTCACTCCACCTGACTCAATTAGTTCTCCGGGTCTCCGGGTTTTTGTGCTTTATAGGGCACACGCTGTCTCCTGAATAATGTCTTTGTTCACAGGCCGTGACAGGTTCCCATTGATTACCTTGATAGGGAGGTAGCAGGGGGTCCGGGGAGTAATATGCAGAGAATGAGAAAGAGATAATGCAAAAAAAAAGGGGGGGGGGGGAGAGAAAAGTGGCAGCCAGACAGAACAATTATGGTGATGATTGTAAATTACATGGTTTCTCTCGTTGAATTATCTCTGCGTGAACCATCTGCTTTTGTCTTTTCAGATTCTACAAGACGATAATTCATAGCGCCGCCGCTCGGCACCACCGTGCCGTTTAATTCAAGAACAGCATCAACAAACACTGACAGATAACCGGCCCCGAAGGTCCCAGCTGTGTGAGAGGTCCAACGCCCTCAGCCTGAGGGACACTGCAGTGTGTGGTCATACAGCCTCGGCTTGAGTTTAAAGGGCCCGGGTGGAAGATAAATGGAGTGAGACAATGCAGCCTTGTTCTGCCATTTCCGCCAGCTAAATCTGTCAGATCTGTTCAGACAAACACAAATATTTAGATACTCAGTAACTGCACTTTTAGTCTGGGAAGTGTGCAAGCCTAAACCTACTGTTCCAGGTCAGGCAATGTTTTCAAAGTGCTTTTGTAAAGCTTGTAATGTTTTCTCCAAGCAAATCTGAATATGTGAGATGCCCATGATTGATGATCCCTTTAGGATAGTTAGCTCTGCTTCTGTTACTGTTGGAAATAATGAGTTCAGTGTAGGGCTGCAATTAACGATTGTCTTCATTATTGGTTAATCTGCTCATTAGTTTCTTAGAAAACAGTGAAAAATAGTCATTTCCTAAAGGCCAATGCGACGCCTTCAAATCTTTTGTCTGACCAACTGTGCAAAACCCATAAGTATTTCATTTAAAATTATATTAAGCAGGAAAAATAATACACTCACAGCTGAGAAGCTGGAGCCAGCGGATGTTTTTAGTATTAAACTAAAATAGCAGGCGAATCATTGTTGCAGTTCTAGTTCATTGAACTAATGAGCTGCTTAAACACAGTAATCTCTAAAATGTTATCTCATACCATTCATGTAGTCTAATTCAGTTATTCCTAAACTGCAGCATGTGTTGCTGCATCAGTAATTGTAATAAGGCCTCACCATGTGTAAAATGTATATAGACTTTGTAGACTATTTGAAGACATTTTCATACAATTTATATTTGTATAACTACATATTTAAAGAATATTTTTGACTAGGTTATATTATTTTACTGCACCAATAATGCCTCTGACAAATACCGTGTATAATGCATAAAACAGTCAAAAGTAAAACTCGTCTTGGAAAGTGGCTTTTTTTAATTTAAAAATACAATTCATAAAGTAAACAAAGATGAGTTATTTAACCTTATTATTTACACATTTCTTCACAATATGAACACAAGTTTTTGTTCCTTTCTTTTTCCGTCTTGCTGATGCATGTGTTCACACAAGCGCATGACGACAGAGAGAAACACACAGAAAGTGAAAAGCCCCCCTGGGTGGAATAAGACTGCAGCGGCCAGCAGGGTGGGGCCAGGGGGGATCAATAAGTGCAGCTAAGGAGTCCAAGATGGAAGTTGCAGCAGCGCAGAGTTGATCTGTTGGTGGCGATGTGAGAGTGAGGCTGCAGGCCTCCTGGGAGCCACCTGTCAATCACACTCCTCTGAGTCGTACTTAAAGTCCTGCATGATCTCACTCAGAGCCTCTTTGTTCTTGATGATCCTGTACAAGGAAACACATTGTGTTACAGCAGATCACTGCATATCTCTAACAGTTTAATGACATTACAGTGGTAACAAAGGATAGTCTGCTAAATTAGGAGGAAACAGGAAGTTCTGCAGCCGACAGCAGGTTGATCGTGAGTGAGTGGATGGGTCAGCAGGGAGCTAACGCAGCAAACAGAGGGGACGTAATAGCTGCTCTTACTCGTGCTTGATCTCCTGAATCTCCTCTTGACAGTTTTCATCCTCCGGGTGATCCTGGGCCCGCTGCCTGGCCAGCTGCAGCTTGGCTGTCTGTGGAGAAAGCGCATCAGATACGATTTATGCAAAGCATTCATCGGTGGAGGATGGAGAGGAGACACAGGATGGACTTGAAGATAATAGGAGCTTTATGACGTTACTGGCAGAGAGGAAGTGAATATTATAAAAGTGGTGTAAAACTTCATACAACAGTGCTGCAAATCACCTCTGAATACCAGACGTGTGACATGTGGGAAGCACCAAACTGTTAACGTTTTAACACCAGACTCGCTCAAACTGTCTGTCCAATCAAGATGAGCGTCACAGACGGACTGCAGCTTTCCACTTGAGAAACACTGTCGCAGCACTGAATGATTTTCATTCAACTGAAATTACGGTTTGCTGTCATGTTGGCACAAAAAGCCCCAAATAATCTCATCACTTTTCCTCCACACATGGTGCTTAAAATATTTAAGACCTGAGCCGCCAGAATAAAAATAATCAGTGAATCCTCTGGATCCCACAACCATCCAGCAGGTTTGAAAGGCTTTAAAAGAAAAAAACAAAATAAAATTATGCCATTTATCACAGCCAGAAACTGTGAAACATAAATTATCATTGAATTTTCAAACTTCTGACCGTCCTTGAACAAATCATGCTACAAACCAAATCTAAGCTCAAAGCGACATTTCAGCAAGATCACTTCATTTTACAGGGCTCATTTCAAATTTGGCCATAAATTAACCATTTGTACTGCTCAGAGTCTATAAAGAAAACAAACTCTGCGTACCTCGATGCACCTGGGAAGCCACGAGTGTCTACACTGAGACGTGAAACACAACATCACGGGACAACAGACAACTGAACTTCAGGCCGTGTATATATTTCAACATGTATATCATGTGGAGACCCCTTTTCCTACATTGGTTACACTTGCAAAAATTTTGTATATATAGATTTCTTTTTTCAATTTTTGTAAAGTAGATTATCAAAGAAATTCAACTTGCATTTTTTATGACTTATGGCATTACAGCTGTGTTATACTGCACAAAAGACATTTTTTTTTTTTAGTTCTCCCTACTTCTATCCATGATACTGCTGTGAAAAATGTGACAGAAGCAAAGAAACTGCTTGAGTGTCTGAGGGTCCTTCATATGACAGTGGTAAAAGCTGTATTTGCATAAGAACTCTGCCTCCTTGTGGTGAAACTGTGGAAATGTACCAAACATTGAACAAGAATTGTGAACTAAAAATAATGAAAGAATCACTCCTCTGCTACATAGATCACATTTAACTGCACTTTACTTAAAACCAAAGAAATCAAAATGCAAACTGAGGGAATGATTCCCCTTTTAAACACTGTCCTCTTTTAGCTTTTTATTCACTTGGTTGGATTTGACTATTTTCTTCGGGTATTTAGAAATCATATATTAATTTTGTCTCTTTTTCTGGATTGACTTATTAATTATCCTTATTATTTCTTCTTCCCAAAATCCAGATAAAAGATCAAGCATCACCATTTACAAGTCTCTTTAGCTTATCTGTACTGAGATGTTTGTGTCTATTTATCATTAGTCTGTATCTATAAATCAGCTGATTATATCACATTTACCTGCAATATGTAGAACAACCAGTGTACACTGGTGAAAAAATAAAGCATATACACACTTTGTATTATAAAAATGTTCCTTATCTTGTCCACTGCCGTCTTTTGGACTCCATACAAAAACCACAGAGTGTTTACTTACCAGTTCAAGTTTCTGCTTCTCTTTGCTCTGCAGCTTCTCGATGTGCTCAGAAAGGTCTGGCCTGTCAAACTCGTGGTGCAGCCTCCCCTTGATCTCCAGCACTTCCTTGGAGATGCCACTGAAGGCCTGTGTTATCTCATGGACCAGCTGCCTGTAGTGGTCGAAGTCATAATGGGGCCCTGTCCTCAAGTAGGCCTCATGTCCTCTGGAAGGCAGTCAGCAGCAAAAACAACAGGAGATCAAGAGCAATGATGGCTGGAGACAGGAAGAAATGTGATTATGGAAGTATGTGCAGCTGTATACAGAAACTGAACAGCAGTGTTAGTCGCTACTGGATCCAAACTCACTCTTCAAAGAGCTGATACGTCTCTACCCGCTCAGACTGAAGGTGGTAAAACCTCTGGATGAGGGCTTTAAAGTCTGCAGGGACCTGCAAGGAGAAGAAAGTTAACAGATAACATGCAGAGCTGAGAAATTTAAGTATTAAGACTTCAAAGATGGAAAAATATTGTTATTGATGGAATACGGTTGAAAAAATATTAAGTTTTGCAAAGATTTCTATCGATATTATAATCGATAAATCATGTTTTGGTCTTTAAAGAGACTAAGTAAGCAGTTTTACCAGTAAGAGCTGTGATTTCTGACATATTATGGGTTGAATCATTTATTCGTGTAAAAAAAAGCTTTATTGATATAATTTTGACTACTGTTGAGAGGAAATTAAATAAAAGCTTAAACTAAAGGTTTAACGGTAACAAGCAGCCCACTGAGTCTGCTAACAACAATACAACTTCAGCTACGCTCGTGACGTTAGCATTAGCTTAGCTTTGCACGTGTGGAAGTATTGGTTTTGAGCCTCTCAGACATTTAACTGTAGGAAAACAGTCAGATACTCACCATGGTGACCTGCCAGGAACTGCTGTCGCTGAGTTTCCAGAGTTTATAACAGAGACATGTCTATCTTTTCTATAAAAACAGGACGTTGTTTCTCCTCTGTAAGTGAATCAGCAGCCTTTCTGCTACCGCTACACGGAAGTGACGAAGCTTATTTCCGTTGGTTTTCAGAATAAACGTTCTCATACAACAATGTACAGTTAAAACATGAACTCGCTGTTTATATTTCGTGTTTATTTTCAGCCTTAGAGCTACATTTGTAATAATGTTTTCCTGTACGATGATGCTGAACGCTCTTAGATTTGTGGGAGTTGATGTTCATGATTCCAGAGCGGTACGAGAGTTTTAAAGCTTAATAGAGCTCAATTACACAAATTTAATTCACACTGTAGACAAAGAGTGTCTGGTCAAAATAAAAGTTAATAATCAATAATTAATATGATCAACCATAAAATTTTTAAATGAAACAGAAAAAGACACAAAACCATTATACAAAAGCATTAAAACATTAAATATATTTGGTGAATCCTGCATCAAAAACCTAAGTGCAATAAAAGTATGCCCAATAAAATGCATACATTATATCAGAATGAAAACATTAAACACACAACACAGCAATAAATATATATGAGGTTCATGTGTGTGTTTATGTCAGCTATGGAGTGTAAAACCGGCTCTTTGGCTGTAAAGTGTTCAGCAGTCTGAAGCTGTTGTTCATTCTAGTTCTGATGTTTGCAATTAAAAGACAGTCAACATTTGTCCAGCAAAGTCATTTATTTGTCTTGTCATAACCCATGTTACCGAAAACAAGATAGGTGCTGTAATTAGGCTTGTCTCAGGTCATCAGAGTATCTGACGCCTGTAAATATGGATGGGGTTTTTAATTTACAGAACAGGAGGAAGAAGTTAATTTTTGACCTTGGAAACTGCTGCTGACAAAACAGCCTCACAGCAAGGTCCACTTGGTAGCTGTAGCTTTTAGTATCTTGAGCTTTTCTTTTCTGTATCTCAACTTTCAGGGCAGTGTGGAGGAGAACATTTTTTATTGCTCCAGGATAGTTGGCCAAACTCCCCCTGCTGAGGAGGACCGTGCACTGGAACATTGTCTAATGTAGCATGTGATTGTTTTGGCAAGACTGTTTTATTTTGAAAAATGGCATAATGCTTCCAGCAGCTGACTGCCACTAACCAATCAAATGTGTCTCTGCACAATTGAAAACACCCCTATCTCTTTATATTTAACTCCAGAGGATTTATTATTACACTGTATTAACAATTATAGATAGAGTGATGTTTAATAAGCACAACATCTGGACTAAATACGTCCAAAAATAATCCCTGAGAGAAAAGAATAAACCTGTTGCTTCTTCTCTTGGAGCCCCATTAATAAGAATTACAGCCCGTCCACTGGAGGCTCATCTGAGCCTCGTCTGCTTTGTGTTTATGCGATTAGAAAGCATTATTCCAATATGGAGGAAAGAGGTCGTAAAGCTACTATTGTGCAGACGCGGGCACTCCTACGCCTTCAGTCTCCCTCTGCCGTTCATTGGTCCATTCAGCATCTTCAGCACCACGCAGGCTGAACAGCGACACTCAGCCATGCAGCTTTCAGCAAATGAGGATGCCGAGCGGCGGACGCCGCGCTGCACGGCTACTGTGACACTGTTTATCTGATTTTTTTTTTCTTTTTTAGCCCTAATGTAATCGTTTCATCAGCCGGTGACAGATGTCGACAGCCGGTTTATTTGCAGCTGACTGCCTCCCTTGTTTTGATCGGAAACAACCCGCCCGTGTCGTCTAACTCTGCAAGAGGAAGCGGTTTTTTTCTTCATCTCCCCCATCACAGATGCTCGGACTCGCAGGTTTTGTTTGTTTCACCGGGTTTCCCTCCCGTCGAGTCGACAGGCATGACGGACAGTAACGCCGCCGCTCGGGTTAAAGGCAGCAGCAGCATCTCATGTGCAGTGCCGCATCAACAAGCCTCGCCGCCCGACCACCGGGTCCCCCTGCCGGCGCTCCGGTGTCCGCCGGTCCCCCGACGCCTCTTATGACATGACATCTCGGGGAAGAAGGAAGAGGATCAAAGGTTAGGGGCAGGGGTTCGAGCAGGAGCGCAGACGGGTCGGATCCTTGGGGAGAGGGCGCGCGGAAACAGTGCGCGCTGTTTGAGTGGAGAGGAAACAATCACACCTCAATCAAAAATTCATGTGATACTTTATTAATCTCTGCAGGGTACTTTCTCTTGTGGCTTGCTGCCTCCAGGGAGGTCAGAGCACGGGGTTAGCCACGGAGCAGCGCCCCTGGAGCGGGTTGATGTGCCCGTACGTCAGCAGGGCGGGTGCCTGCTGACACAGAGGGACTGAACCTGGATCCTGGTCCCACTGGACCCAGCTGTCCCCCCGCTCCTGTGATCTCACTGAAGCCTTATTGTGATTCTGATCTGGGCCTACAGCGTGGTAGCACCCACCTTTGCCTTACAGCTTCATCTGATGCACGGCCTCATAGTGTTGATACTGGTCGAGTCCCGGTCAGCTGTGCTGTTCCCCAGGCCTGTCAGGCTCTCTTGGCTGCTCCTGACCATCACCTTTACCTGCACAGCCATGGGCTGCATCCAGAGCATAGCCTGTAACAAGTCACGCATCAAACGAGAGAACATCGTGGTGTACGACCTGTCCGCCACCATAGACCACTGCCCGACTGTCATTGAGGAGAACTCGCCCATAGTGCTGCGGTACAAGACGCCCTATTTCAAAGCCTCGGCGCGGATTGTGATGCCCCCTATTCCGCGCAATGAGACATGGGTGGTGGGCTGGATCCAGGCGTGCACCCAGATGGAATTTTACAACACCTATGGAGACGTCGGCATGTGAGTTCACACCTCTGTCACCTGCGTCCCCATTACAACCCCGTGACGTGCTTTCAGATAGAAAAAAAAAAACCTGTGCGCGTGCGTCTAGCCTGCGCGAGGCTTTGCATGCATGCTCGTACACACACTCTGTGCAATAATGTGCTGTGTGCATCACGCTGAGTTACATAGAGGAGCATTTGTGCACGCAGCAGGTTAACTGTGCTCGTCAGCCTCCTTCATTCAGACGCCCACCGACAGATTCTGTTCCTGTGACTTTGGCACCTAAATAGAAAAGCTGCTATTAAAGGAGCTAAACAACAGTTGATGCTCTCACACTCAAATTGTGCCCACGGAGACATGTCCTCCCCCACACCCCCACGACACACACACACACATTATCTGGAGGGCATATGTGAGGGGGTGTTTAATCCCCCTGGATTTAGGGAGTGGGTGGGTGTAGGGGGCTTAGGGTGTCTTGTCATCAGATTGGTCATGAAAGCACAACAAATAGATGGAAGGGGGCCACCAGATGACAAAAACTGATGGGCTCAACAAAGAGATCATGCTAATCCACTGACACACTGAACCACTTGATATCATTTACAGCCGGCTGTCGTCTCGTTGCGAGCTTGTGTCTGGATAAAAATTTTCAATGATCCTGTTACTTCTGTTGTTTTCCTTGTCAACAGAAACTCTCCACTTTTAATACCTCAGGCACACAAGTATGCCAACAACCTTTTATTCAAATGTGAATAAAAAAAAAAAAAATCACCAAAACGGCTCATTTATTATTGATGATATAAATAGTTTTGTGAAAGTTGAGCTGACACTACTGATCATTGTCTTTATCAATTAATCTGTGTTATTTTGTTTAATTCACCATTTAGCCTTAAAAATGTTTAAAAAAAATGTGAAGAAATGACAAGATGACATCTTTGAATTACTTGAGTTGGCAAAACAATACGCATTTGAGAAGCGAAACTTCAGAATGTTTGGCTATTTTGCCTGATAAATGACTGAAAAGTCATATATTTTCTGTTGATTGACTGTGAAAGGGATCAGGCCTTTAAAAAGCAACTTAACAGGCGTTTAAAATCTCACCTTTCTGCAGCGATGTAGACGTGGTTTTGATCTTTTCATGGGGTTTGTTGATAGTGGTAAAAACATAGACTATCACCACCTGTCTTTTAGATAAATGGCTCACAGTCACACAGAAATCTCCTTGTTTCCAGTCTCATTCTGTCTGCCTCCTCTCAGGTCGAGCTGGGAGCTGCCTCAGCTACGAGAAGGTCTGGTGAGGGCCATCAGCGACTCAGACGGCGTGAGCTACCCCTGGTACGGAAACACAACAGAGACGGTCACCATCGTGGGCCCCACCTCCAAGCCATCGCGTTTCATCGTCAGCATGAATGACAACTTTTACCCCAGCGTCACCTGGGCTGTGCCGGTCAGTGAATCCAACACACCCTTACTGACTAACATCAAAAGGGACCAGAGCTTCACCACCTGGCTGGTGGCGCTCAACACCACGTCCAGGGAAAAGATCCTGCTCCACACCATCAAGTGGAGGATGAGGGTCGACATATTGGTGGATCCATCCCTGCCTCTGGGCTCCAGGGCGAGGCTGGTGGGCCGGGTGCACCAGGACCAGCCTCGTGTGCTGACCCGCATGGAGCCCATCCCTCCTAACGCCATGGGGAGGCCCAACGCCAACGACGCCCAGGTTCTGATGTGGAGGCCGAGGAGAGGGCCTCCGCTTGTCGTCATACCACCCAAGTAGAGCGCTGAGAGCATCTGATTGGCCGTTTGTTACATCATATCATAGTGGGCCACTTCTGCAGTGAAACGGCTGACAAGATTATCAGATGAAAAGACAAAAACCAGACAAAACAAAGATCTGTAAGCAGGCTTGAACTGTCAATGGCACAAATCAGAGTTGCAGCCTTTTTGCGATTGAAATCTTGAGGGGACAACTGCCTTAATTCCCCACCGCTGCCTTTGACAATCCAGAAAGTATGTTGGTCTCTCCTTCTGGTGCTGTCGAGCTGCTGGGCATCCAGGCCTTCACTCCGGCCCGGCACAACTGAACAAAGCTAACTTTGAAAATCCGCCATCAGTGCTGGGATGTAACGCAAACCTGTACTGTAGCTACTCAGGCCCAGAAAGAAATGATCAAGCCTAAACACTGACCCTGTTTAAAAAGGTTCTTCAGCCTTAATGATGACATAATACTGGCCTGCTCTGTTACTGTACAGTAAAGTGCTGTGCAAGAGTGCCGCCAAGGAAAGGTGTTGGTGTTTATGTGTCAAACAGGTCCGAGGAGGATGACAGTGCTGTGGGGTTTATCCATTACGGACAGAGATAACTATAATACCAGCTGAGACGTTACTGGATGATGTGCTTTTAGAGAGGATGTGAGTGTGGGTGTGCAGGTGTGTGTGTATGTGTTTGTGTGTTTTCTATAATGGAGCCCCAGGGTTGGGTCCGGGCTTGCTGCTTTGTCACACCAGACTGCCTCACATACACACACACACACATACACACACACACACACACACCAGGGGCCTCATTTGTTATTATGCTACAGAGAGGGTGTAAGCAGAAAGATTGCCGACATACACGCATCCTCAGAGCTGCTTCTTCTTTGTTTTTTTTTTCACATATCACAGAAAATGTTGAAATCACAGCTTGGATTTGGTGACATGCACACAATTTGTGTGCTGAGATGAATCTTAAATGAAGCCCTGCAGCAGGATTTTTATTTTTTTTTGTTCAAACACAAATGGCCAGTTCGTCCAAGCTGCAGAGCTTCTCGCTCCCTGCCTTTTGAAAGCCAGCGATGCCTGAGTTGATGACAGCCTTCTACAGTCAGAACATCATTCTGCCTTCCCCTGTCCCATCTGATCAGATTTGTGAGGTGAAGAAGCAAGGTTACTGTATTTTACGAGTCATAAAATGAGTCTGTCTTCTGTTTGTCCTCTGCAAGAGGAGCAGAGCTACGACACGTCTTAATCCAGTCAGTTTATGTTGTTAAAGGTTGCAGTGGAGGAGGACTGTATTTATGTTAGAGGACGTAAAGAATCGGTTTGCCTAAATTACAACAAAACGTAGCTTCTAAATTACTTCCAGCTTGTATTTAGCTATAAAGATTTGGGGTATTTTCTCTGTCCAAGTTTTGAAATATCTGTCAGTGTGTTGAAACGAATGAATGTAATTTCCTCTTCGCTTTGAAAAACAGCATTTAAGCAAGAGCCTGCAGCCGTGACAGCAGCTCTGTGAGGCTGCACCAGCACTAACATGCTAACGACGACGCTAACATGCTGGTGTTTGGCCATTAACCAAAGTATAGGACAAATTAAAACAATGACTTACCAATCAGTTGATTACCAAAATCCTCTCGACACCACAGATATCTGAGCCAGATGTCATGACCTTTTTACATCAACCTCCTGCTGGAGGACAAGCAGAGGAATTGCCAAAGTAATTAGGATACATATCGTCAATGCATGAAAGTCCATCAGTAACATTCAATCAGGACCAAAGCAGTGGACTGATCCCCATCCAGAGCTTCCATTGTATTGTGTGGAGGCTGAAATCACATGGACAGATATTTTAAAGCCTGCAGAAATAAAACTGAAAGTGTCTACAAGGCTGGATTCAGACAGAAAATGTGCGTTTTGTTGTCATTTGGGTGAACGGACCCTTTAAAGCAGTATTTGGTTTGCTCCGACGTGCAATCTCTTGTGCCATTCTGATCTTTTGTAAGATGTGTTTTTATGAAGATTCACGACTGAAAGTGGAAAACCAGAGTGCAGCTTACCGACTCTGAACACGTCACACTCGTGTTGAAACACTGCTTAATGTTTTCCAGGCGGGTATTTCTGTTGGTACACACTGAGCGGGCCCGTGAAACAGGTCATGCTGAAGTGCTGAGCTGGTCCAGGGCAGACAGAGATGAAGAGAGACGGAGGATGTAACCACGTTATCTTACCCATGCTGCTCATTACTCCTGGTGCAAACCGAACGAGCCTTCACACACATACACATAAACACACCTCATCTAGAACGACACTAAAGCCGCCGAGCGCTCTGCCTGTGCGTTGCACGCCCTGCAACCAACTCATCATATAGAAGGCATGGACACCGGATATCTTAACAACATGCCTATTGTAGCCATGACACAGGAGCAGCTTGTGAGGCAAACAGCACGCGAGAGCCCACGTCGACAATCAAGGGAAACATCTAGAGCAGCACTTTTAACTGGAGAATCAAAGCAGCTGACGCTTACTGGTCTGCAATTTTATTCAGAGGATTGAGGCTTTTTTAGGGTGAAACAAAGCGGAAACCTTTTTCACACGATGCCCCGATTAAAATATAGCGTTAATGAAAATATACGTTTATACTTGACCAGGAGGTCACAGGGCCTCACGTGTCTTTTACAGTAACAGATGTGCCTGAGGACTCGAGGGCAGAGCGGTGCGTGGCCCTTTAAGGGGGGCTTGACTTGTTAATTCCTACTTGTTCTGCTGATCGACCGGAGTCTGATGCAGCTTTTGGTTTAACATGTCTGGGTTCTGGTGTTTTACAGTGTTATAATGAGGAGGACGTGAAACTCCGGGGTGTTACAGTCCTTTCTCTCAGACTGTCTGGCTTTTGCATGCAGTGTTTTTAAACTCATTAAAACAAATGCCAAAAATATCAAGGTGTGAATTTATTCATGTTGTTTGCAGTTCTGAGGTGATGTGCCAAGAATTACATTAGACTAGACTTGTAGCTGCGCTGAAGTGAATCTAGAATCAGCCATCAGGGGAGGAGATTGAGATGCCTTTTGATTGGATTTTAGCAGTTAAAGCTATATGTGTGAGCGTCTCAGTGTAGAAAAGGAGATAAACTGTGAATTCAACACAATAACACATTCAGGGACGTTAAAGGAAACATTGCTCTTTTATAAAAGATTCACATACTGGTAATTAAAATAATAAAGTTATTAATTTTACCCGCTTTCTCCCAAGAAAAATAAAAGTAGTTCCAGAAGAAAAACACCAGTCAAATCGTACAATCCAAAATGACTCTCTGTGTATCTGTGAGCATCAGCAGTTCAGACTCAGCTGGACCACATTCAGTAATTTTCTGATTACTGTGCCACAGAATCAACAGAATATATTGTTACAGGAGCACAGGATGTGAGGAGCTGGGTGTTTGTAATCAGTGGCTTTGAAAAGTCATGTAAACGCCTGATTAATGAATGAATAAGTTAAACAGACAATTCATTTAGATGTATAGATTACAATTTAAACGGTGCCATTATTTACACCCGAGGTTAACATAATTTCAAGTTGCACAAAATAATCTTCAGCACATATTAAACCATCCGTTTCACCTTGAACGAGAACCTGTTACAGCTCAGAACAGCATTTCTCAAGTGTCAGATTAGTTTATTCCTGTCGCATTTTATTCATACACCCAGATTACTGTCAAACACTAAACTCCAGCAGACGCACGCAGACCAGAGTCATACACGAAAACAGCTCTGCCACTGAGACACGCTCTATATGTTATCAAAGACATCCCAGCGACTATATGTTGCCTGGCAACAAAAACTGGTTCCAAAAATAGCTGTACAAAACCCAAAACAAGCGCCGTAATTAAGGAAACAAAACGAGTTATGGTCACTTCAGCTACCATAGTCTAAAGGCTCTTGGTGCATTGACTGTGAGTTTTTTGCCCCGAGTGCTGCCTCCCAGGCCGACAGGCCTCTAAGGCTGTGCACGAATCCCAGCTCTGTTCCAGGTTTGAACCCCGAACTAACCGTGACCGTCATGGCGTGCCATACTGTACACAGCCTTAGAGTCAACCGGGACCTGGGAGGGTTCGTTTCAGGGTAAAAATGGGTTGAAATGTGCTTTCAGCTCCAAGTGGTACAAGAAAGAGCCTTAAATACAGCAGCTCTGAGGTGAAAAAGCCCACACCAAATCTAAAAAACATGGTTTTGAAGAAGCTTTAGAAACTCCTGCCCATCTGCCTCTTCAATCCTTTTGTGCAGTGATACTCAACTTACGGCCCACAGGCCAAATTTGGCCCACGATAAGGTGCCGGTGGCCCGCCGACCATTTTCTAATTCACAATGACAATAAATCCATTCACACTGGGAATTTTTTGCCTTTTTATACCAATTATTCAGGGCTGTACGGAGGGACAGATATGCCTGTTTGTATGATGGGATAAATTAGGCTGTCAGCAGACACAGAGAAGGCCGATGGCCTTTCAGGCTGTGCAAAGTGCAGCAGGATCAGAGAGTGACAGCTTGATTCCACCTGGCACGGCTGCGTGGCGTTCTGGCTGCGATGTGGTTTTGTTCTGTCCTCTGCAGGGCTTCAGAGTCCACTGGGAGCGTTTCAGAAGTGGAGCCTTCTGCCTGCCCAGTTCTGTTGATTTGGTACTTTATCATGAATGTTCGTGCTTCCGCCTCGCATCGTTTCTTTTTTTGTCTGTTTTAATTGTTGTTTTTATTAATATATGATTGGTAGTGGATGTTTTATTCTGAAAATTTACTGGATTCGCTGAGCGGTTCCTGTGTCTGACTTCCTGTCCAGCTCGATCTGCTCTGAGCAGCTTGACGTGGCGTCCGTCAAACACAGACCAGGAGAGCCGCTTCTGAAACGCCCCGCGGGGCTTCTGGTAGAAGCAAAAGTGGAACGTGACACAGCCGTGCCCGGTGGGCTCTGCAGGGGAAACAACTGAAGAGGAGCCAAAGCGATGCAGAAACGAGGATCACTCTGCTCCCATAAACGTGTTTCACACTAAAATATCTTAAATATGCTTCTGATTCTGTCACAGGTGGAAGCAGTTTATGTCTATGGAGTGACAGCAGGATGGATTCCAGCTGTTTTATGTTGTATAAACTCTGAAATCTAACCAAACATTTACAACTAAAATTCAGTTTTAGCTATAAAATGCAGGAAAAGATCTGATTTGTTAGTTTAGTGAATAAGTCAGTTAATTTGAAAATGACAAAGAGCTTTTAATGTTGATTCGTTCTGGTAAAATTTGGTCATTTTGCAGAAGTGGCCCCGCGGGGTGAAGTAAGTTGAGTATCCCTGCTTTAGTGTCGAGGTGTGATTGATGTGGCAGTAACAGTGACTGGCAGTCAAACAGGCTCTTCATGAAAACAATCAGTCGGTCCCGTCGAGAACTAAAGGTGTGGCGGCCAGGATTATCTCTACAGCGGTGACTGGAAACACTGGTCGCCCTTCTAAGCTGAGGCACTTTTGGTGTGTGAGACCCATCACAGCGTTGTGCTTGCTTTTTGTTTGAACCGTCTCTCCCTGTCCCTCCGCTCCCAACCTGCTTACCTCCTCCCTTCCTGCTCCCCTTTTTCTGCCTCCTCCTTCCTGTGATCACAACATATGATAAAGACCTTTCCCCTTCTTTTCCTCCAGCCCTCTGTCCTCCTTTCCCCTCCACGTCCTGACGCTCCAACAGGACCTCCTACTGCTGCTGCAGTGTCAGCCGTGAGTGTCCTACGCCCTGCTGGGGTTGGGGGGCGGCTTGCCTTCGTAGCCGTACAGGAAAGTGGCCACGATGACCAAAACGGCCCCCAGGAAGAACACGCTGTGGACGACAGAAGACGATGCGGTCAGCACGACAAAATGTGATTGCGGGAAAGAAAATAAAGGTAAAGAAGTGCAGACAGAAGGAGGGGAAGTGACCATGTCCTCTACCTGGTGGGGTCAAAGTCCTGGAGCCAGAAGTACGATATAAGAGTTGACAGGATGATGGAGAGCGATGTAGCAAAGCCCTTGAGGATGTTGTCTGCATACTTGATGACCGCTGCTATGACCAGACCACCCAGCGCCTGAGAAACAACAAACACACAGACACAGATGGACGGAGGCGTGACCTGTGCAGGCCGACGGGGAGTCTGGTCCACAGACTAAAGGGTCCGTTACCCCAGAGGCTGGACTACACGTGTGACAGCTTTGGTGGGAAACACACTGAACCGCTGGCTGTGGAGCGAGCGTTACCTGCAGCGCCACGACAGTCCAGGTGACCGTGTTGTACCCCTGGAACATCCCCGACTCCTTCACCCTCTCTCCATCGTAGGCCAGCATCCCGAAGAGGCCAAACACAAAGCCAAACATCCCTGGAAACACACACGGAGTAAATGAGTGAGCTAAAGATCTCAAGTCTGATCAAAATAACACCAAACTATCGGAATTCAGCTACAGAAAGAGATTCAGGTGTGTTCAGAACAAGCAGCAACCAAGGGAAGTGCAAAAAGCTGCAGTTCCTCAAATGGCCACTTGAGGCTGACTCCAAAAATGAGTCAATCCCCATAGACCCCCAGATTAAAACACCCAATTTACAGCAGAAATGTGTACAGCCTGGTACAGTTTCAGTCTCTATAGCTAATTTCCCCATTCATGACAACATTATGGGGGTGAATTTTTTATATAACTCACGTTTGATGTTATTTTTGGCCTTAAAGTTATGCATAATTATGAGCATGGTCAATCTGAGGGACAGGGAGACACTAGGACTCAGCAACTAGGCTGCTATCAGCTCCACCTTTGTGTATCTTTGGATTAGCCGGGAGTTTGGCTGTGTCAGGCGCTGCCACGACATCACTGAGCTTCACCTATGAGACACCTATGAGTGACGTCATGGAGACTACACCCGTGTTTTACACAGTCTGTGGTTCAAAGGTGAATTTAGATGCGAGATTTCACATAAAGTCAGCAAACAAGTTCATGCGAAGACGTGTCTCTCCATAACTTTAGTGAAAATTTTGTGACTGAGGATTTAAATACACTGTGAAGTGAAAAAAAACTGTTCTGGGATCAGTCAGAGGCTGATACTGTACATGGACTGGATTGGTTGCCAACTTGGTGACAGCTAATGGTCACACTGTGAATGCTAACATGTTGATGTTCAGCAGGAATAATGTTTGTTTACCATTTTCACGAAAGCAGTTTAGCGTGTTAGCATGCTAACATTTGTCAGTCCTGCGCCTGACTGAGAAAGAGTCTAACACATAACCATAAAACTGCAAACTGACCTTTTGTAAGGACTAAACAAGCCACAATGTGTTAATTAGTGAGTTTTAAAGGTGCTGGAAGTTGGATTTTGTTACCTACAGCCTAACCGTCCCCCTCCTTCTTTCCAGTCTTAATGCTAAACTAAGCTAAAGTTGTGTTGACGCTCTCTTGGCTCTCGCTTTCTATTTAGTGTATAAGCATCGATCTTCTCATCCAACTGTCTGCAAGAAATCAAATCAGAGCTTTCCCCAAAACATCGAACTAATTCGTCCACATCTTGCTCCAGCCTGTCCTCCAACTACTTCTCATTGTCATTTTACGTGTTTCCACATGTTAATTGTTGTAAAATTCTTGATTACATCTTTGAAAAAGCCTAAAGTGACATCTTCGCATTGTTGCTGGATCAAGACTAATTGCTAATTTCCTTAATTTCATATTTTCTTGGATCACTTTAATGATCGCTAACAACAACAACAACAACAACAACAACAAAATAAAAACCCAGCCTCCTCTTCACTGCTCTCGCTGCAGGTTTGGGCTCCAACATTTAAAGCAGGTGAAAAAGCTCCAAGCTCACACCAGGAATCGCAGGAGACTTAACACATGGCTCACACGCTCCGGGGTAAAAATAAACTAGACAGGAACATTCATCTTAACAGAAACATATCGGAGGTAAAGAGCCCAGCTGGCTCTCTGTGCAGGGAAGAAAGGAAACTATCCACACTCACACACACAAACACACACACCAGAAACATGAAGGTGCCTTTTTCAATCTGTTTTCCTCACATCATTCCTCTGTTAATGGATCAGCATCCATCAAATGAAACTTTAACGTTACTTTTCGGTGCATTGGATCACATTTTACACGCACGTTGTCCTGTTCGAGCCGATCAATTCAACTGATCGATGAGTACTGACCGAGCTGGATGTTCCGGACCCAGACGCTCTGCTTGCTCTCCTTTAGGATCTTCTCAAAGTAGACGCCGGCGAATCCACTGGAGCAGCACGCCACCAGAACCGCTGCCACGCCAACAAACTGGGAGCCTGCAGAGAGGGCTTCCTTCTCTGGGGCCACTGTGGACTCTGAGGGCCACTGCATAAACAAGAGAAGAGAAACACTTGGATTATTATAAAGCTTGAGCTTCAAAGTGCAGTCTTGATCTTAGAAACAGAAGTTTGGCTAAAAAAGAAAAAAAAAAGCCTAATTCAAGGTCCAATTGCTTGTATTTTTTAGATCTTTCAATCCACTGAGGAAGACTGCAAGACGTGGTTGAATGCTAGTTAGTGGGCCTGAAGTAAAAAACAAGTCAAAATATGAAACCTCTGCAACTGATTTAAAAGATGGCCTCACCAAGATGTGGACAGGTGCAAACTGTACTTTATGGATAAAACAAACAAGAAATAATGTGTCGATTAGTGAGTTATGGAGCCGCTGGACCAAACCAGGCTAGCTGTTTCCCCCTGTTTCCAGTCTTTGTGCTAAGCTAAGCTAACCCTTCTTCTAGCTGTAGCCTAGTATCTAAAGGAAAGATACGAGAGTGGATTTGATTTTCTTATTTAGCTCTCGCCAAGAAAGATATTTCCCAAAATGTCAAACTATTTCTTTAAGCTCTGCTAAAGGAAACTGCACTCCACCCTGCTGTGTGTCGACGTAAGAGGACGCAAAACAAACAGCTCCGATCATAAGACCCCTGAAAATTTTGCATGCTGTGTAAAACATAAATAAACCAGAATGGGATCATTTCTAATCCTTTTTGACGTACACTCAATTGAAAACAGTACAAAGACAATATATTCAAAGTGTGATCTGATCAGCTTCAAACAGGTTTGGACAGCAGCAACAAAAGACTGAGAGAATTGACGAGTGCTCCAGAAACACCTGTCTGGATCATTCCCCAGGTAAAGGCTCATTGGTAACAGGTGATGGTGTCATGATTGGGTCTGAAAGGTGCATCCTTATCACTACATGTGCTCAGGAACATTTCACAGTTTGTTTGCAAATGGTTACATTCTGTTTTATTTACATTTCACACAGCGTCCTAACTTTTTTAGAATTAAGGGTTGTTCTCATGTGTTTTCTAATGAATAAATATCCAAATGCTGATGAAACGTCCACATGTACGTACTTAGTAAGGCCTGAATAAAGGCTCACAATCGCTCACGTCTCTCTCTGAATTTCTGACGCTGGGTACCTGAAATTCACACAAAGGCATCTTCACAACTTTGCAGAGTTGCAAAAATGCTGCAGAGCGTGAACTCCTGCGTTATGTGCTGCAGTAAGCAGGAAAATGAGTGTTAATGCAAAAAAAAAAGAAAAAAAAGCATTGTAGCTACAGCACTTTTTCATTCTTTGGTAAAGATCCCTCTGGAGCGAGAGGCTGTTTGCCTTCCACCTCTATACCGACGCCAAAACAAAGCCTGCCGAGTGAGAACTAACAGCACAAACCTTGAAAATGAACGGTGAACACGAGGAGCTGCATTAATGCAAAAATTGGCCAATTATCTCAGTGGATTCATGCTGACTTTTCAGCCCATTCGTTCTTTTGTAGGTGGGTGCTATGGCTGTGTGTTAATATCGTATCGGATGTGATGATCTGCTATTTGAGCCTTCAGGAGGCGTCATGGATAAACAGCCTGGTTGCACAGTTCGGGAGTAAATGTCTGTACCCGTCTGATCCTGCAGATTTCTGAAGGCGCATCTTCACGTCCTCCTCCTCTATTGTGCTTCTGTCTGAGTGCCAATATTAAGATCACATCCAGCGTAATACCAACTGACTGGGCATTTTCTTTGTTTTGCCAAGAAGGAGGAGGAGGTGATAGCACAACAGTCAACACTTCATCATTCATCAGCACATCCCTTGTAACCACTGGTAGCCAATATTTATTCAGTGTTCAGGTTCAGGCCTCATTATTTAGGTTTATTTATCGAACCTTCACACAGCCACAGGACTCCCTCTCAGAATAAGAGTTTCTCGTCTTTATTTGGCCACTGGAAGAAATTAAAGATCACGCAACGATTAAAGCTAAACGAAACATTCCCAATACGCAGCTGAGTAAACGCTTCATCAGGCAAAGTGACAGCTGCAGAATTGGCCGCAATCTCTTTCCTCTTTGATTTAAAAGGCACTAACAAGATGGATTTAGGCTTTCTGTGGGATTCTGGGCAGACGGGGTTCAGACTTAAAAAGCAACCTGAGCGCGGAGACGGAGAGGGAACATGCTGAGAATCACCAAGATGTGGGCGAGCGGTTAGTCGATGGCTGTGAGTTATTTCGCGAGCTTATTCTGCCTCCTGAATGTGATCAATTCAAGCGAAGTTTCCCCAAAAATCTTTCCTGGCTCCCTGCTCCACAGCCGCTAATCAGAGAGAAAGGTCCCACTAGCAAACTCTGGCGTATGCAATGACATTAACTGAGTAGATCACGTCCCTGAAACTCCATTAACATCCTCTCTGCAAACACGGCTACTCTGAGGAAGAAACAGCAGCTAAAAAACTGTTAAAAAATGAAAAATGTAGACCTCTGAAGAAAAATAATGAAGCAAAAACAATTGTGATTCTGTGTACAGTATCGTAGTTGAACAACCTTCGGCCACCTCACATCATAAGAGCTGAAACTTACTCATGATTCGTTTTATCACTAACTAATCTGGTTCCTTTATCAATCATTAGCCTATAAAATGTCAAAAATGCCCATTGCAGTTTCCCAGAAGGCAACACCTTGAAAGTCTTGATTTGCTAGAGTGCAAAATCCAAAGATACTTAGTGGATAATGACATAAAAAACATCATATCCTCACTTTTGAGAGGCTGGAACTAGAGAATGTTTGGCTTTTTTTCCTCCGACGTTGATTAAAATTAATTAAAACTAATCCATCACCAAAAGAGCTGCAGATTATTTTTCTCTTGGTCAATTCCAGTTATTGACATATGTTCTTGGACATGACTAAATAAAGAATGCATACGTATTCTCACTCATTGGAGGACGCTCAGCTGTCGGATCTTATGTTTTAGCCTGAGCAGAGATTTGTTAGCTTGCATCTCATCTAGTCTCCCATTAAAAACAAAGACAATCACCCAGCCGATCATTTCTCTGGGGCCAACCTGCCGTCGTTCGTACAATCCATTTACGTGAACTTTTACTCTGATTATCAGTGGAATATAAGGCTCTATATAAAAGCAGCTGCTCAAACAAACACCCAGGAACCACAAGCAGGGTGTAAGATTTTTCATTTCTACAGCTACCAAACAGACAAGAAGCTGCACCGGACCTGCACAAGAGTCACTCCAGCCATGAGAATCAGCAGCGAGAGCCACTGGTAGATGCCCAGCCTGCGGCCCAGCATCGATACTGAGAACAGCGCCGTGGTCAGGATCTTCAGCTGGTACGTCACCTGAAGGAGACAAAGTGGGGAAAAGGTAAATAATCCCTGAACGAGGATGTCACACGGCCTCAAACACAACCTGCCCTCTGCTCTACCTGGTAGGTGGCTGCGTCCAGGTTGGACAAGGCGACGTACAGCAGGTTGTTCTGCAGCGTGTAGATCCCCGAGGGGATCGCCAGCTTCAGTGTTTCTATGGGTTTGTACACAATTTCCTGCCGCAGAATGCTGTTCAGAGCTCGCATGCTGTAACCTGAGGAATGAAGACAAAGTCAGACCACAGCTAACGCCGCACTGATTTATCTGGTAACTTTGATGATGACTGTTGTAACAAGGTCAGTTATCAGGACAGGATCCAGACCTGAGGGGCTTCCTGGTTTTACAGCTACTTCAATGAACCTGCTTTTTTGCATCAGGCAGTAGGACAGGTTTAAGTCAAAGAAACAACCTGAAGCAACCTGACAAACCTGATTCCTCAGTGAGAGAATAAGGGGTCAGTGACAATATAAGGACTATTTTCAGCCCTAACTATTGCGCCTCAGCACTATTTGTTACCATAAATATGTCCGTGGCACTTTCAAGTACCAACCAATGACACTTTTTTTACTCACTCTTTGATCAGACAGTTTGGGATTTCAATCATTATGTTGCTGAGACGGGTTTTTTTTATTTAGGCAAAGTTCTGGAGCGGCTGCTGATGTTTAGACATCAAACATGCGAGAACTTTTGATTCAATGAAAAAAAAGTTTTGTAGAAAACCAGAAATGGTTTCTCAGCTCTTTTATCAACACTATCATCTAAAAGTTTCAGATGATAATCAGACTTGGATTTTAGTATTTCACATTTTGACTATTTTGTTCATGTTGTATCAAAATCCAAATCATTTTTCAAAGTTTGGGCTGAGAGCAGAAACCAATTCATCCATTAAGTCGACAAACAAGCTGGTTCTAGCTTCTCAGGTGTGAGGTTTTGTTGCTTTTCTCTGGTTTTAATCCACATTTATGCAGTTTTCAGTGTATTGGACTGTTGGTTATCCAAACAAGTGATCACCTTAACCTCTGCTGTGAGTCTCTGAGGCTTTATAGACCTCACAATAAATTAATAAAAATATTAGACCAGGTTAATCTATGGAAAATGAAGGCTTCGTGGCAGCCCTGTGATGAATGTGATTGCGTTCAGGTGCGCTCACTGTGCTCCTTGAGGACGAGCAGCACGCAGGTGAGGATCTTCAGAACCTCAGCCACCACCACGGCTGAGGAGGCCAGGTACCGCGGGCCCTCGGCCTGCAGGGTGCGGGAGTACCGCATGGTGAGCACCAGCGAGGTGGTCTGGAACACCAGCACGCCCAGAGAGAGGTACTTCAGCCGGGGTGAGGCCATGTCTGCTGCTCGGTAGGTAGCTGGACACAAAAAAGAAGACTTTCAGCAGGTGAACAAGGCTTTAACTCACAGACACACACGAATGAGGCAGAGTGGCTCACCTTTCTGTCTGTCCCTCAATGGCGCTTTAAAAGCAGCTTCACTAGTGAAGATATTCGCCTCTACATAAAATTAACCCCCCTTTTAGGTTTAAACCTCGGGTTTTGTCTGCTCTCAGCAGCTCTCTGTCAGGCAGGCAGGTACTGGAGGCTCAACCCAGCTGTCAAAACAGCAGCACTTCAAGTCCTGGCGTCCATTGACCCGCGCTGGATACAACTGCTCTCTGAAAACTGCACATTATCCTCTCAGCGTCTCCACACCGACTGTCCCATCGTTTAGTGACATTACGGCGCGCTAACAGTGACAGAAAAGAGCAAACTGTAACGAGAAAGTCTACCGAAAGAAACAAATCTCATACAACTAAGATCCTGGATGACTTCCGTGTACAGATTTCTTCCTCGTCTTGCGTCACGGCTTCCCGTGCGAACCAGCGCCTCCTGCAGGACAGGCAACACACTGCACCACTCATATTTATTTTAAACCGTAAAATGAAGCGTTCAAGGTGATTTCAAAGGTATTTCCTTTACAGAAATAACAGTGGAGGAACAAAGGACGACGAATAATCACATATTTATGGACAAAGTCTCGCCAAGTATTTAATTTTTAAAAAATATTTTTAATGGAAGATCCAGCATCAAGCATCTCTGAGTCATGTAATTCACTAAAACCACTCAAAGGTTTCAATATGATTAATCATTATGTTTCTATACACTACTTTAGTTATGTATTTTTTATTATTAAGTCTTGTCAATATATTCACACTGTACTGTAGAAAATACAACCACTGACCTTAACCTTTTACATAACAGGAGGATACAGAAAAATATTGACTATACTAAAAAATAATTAAAACATGAAATAAAGCACAAAAAATGTAAACATTTATAAAATAGGCATTAAGAAACAGAAAAAAAGCCACTGCAGAGCTCATCTGTGTCAGACTCAAAAGATTTCAGACTCCAGCGCTGTCTGAACCTGTTGACAAAAACACATCATACTTAAAAAAAGACAGAAGTGCAAACATGTATGAAGATCTGGGCTTTATTTCAATAAGCACATTTGGTTGATCATTTGGTTTTTTGCAACAGACAACTTATTTTATCATCAGTTTTAGTTCTTCTACCTTATACAAACATGGTGACAACTACTTCATATGGCATGTATATTATAGGTTATTTGGTTAACAGAGGAAAGTACAATAAAAAAACATTTTATATACAGAACATAGACACATGGCCTTGCATATGAACGGGAACTGACATGCTCAGTTCTTTATGAAAAACGCTGACTGACACCTCAATGTACAGTACTTGTGAAACTGCAGGGACATTATCAAGTACAGAGAAAAAGGTACTGGGTAATATTTATTGAACATGATTACAGTGGTAACATTTCCTGTGATCGGATGTGCGTGCTGTGTGTCCAACTTGACAAAAGTCTTCAAAGAATCACAACACGAACTGAAACAAGGGCAACGGCTGACAAAAAAAATGGACATGATGTAAATTTTTGGCAGGAAAAAAAAAAGAATTTGGTCTTGGAGACGCGGATGTTCCTTTTTGAAATGTCAAAAATAAAACGGCGAATGATTGTCTGTGTCTACAGAGCAGTCCCACAAAGCCACGATCAACATCAACTTTACCAAGGCAGACAAATAAAAAATACTTTATTGAACGTCACTCACCTCCAGACTTGGTTTGTGAATCATGACAATTTAAAAAAAAAAAAAAAAAAAAAAAGGTGCACAGATACACTGATTGTAGTTAAGCAAAAGGCAAAACTGGTTAAATGATTTTGAAAGAGAAACAGTTTAAAAAGAGGCGGTTTAAAAGGTAAAAACATGCACCTCTGTAACATTCAGAATCATTCAAGAAGTGCGAACAGAATTCGTATAAAAAAACAGAAGAAGTCGACACGTCTCTGCCAAATCGGACTCAGTAACAACAAGCAGAATGTGCTGTAAGTCTATGTACATTTCATATAACATACTAAAACTAATGTATGTATTTGCATAAAGTTTGTCAAGCTTCTGAATGAATCCCTCAACAACACATGAAGTGCAGTCTGCGGCGAGACACGATGTAACTGCACCCAGACGAACTCTGATTTGGTTTTCAAATCAACGCTTTTGTATTTCTGTAACAGGAACTACCTTCAAAACACGGGTCATACACTGTGTTCTCACTGCACCTGCAGCGTGCAAGTAAAAACTGCATTTACTGAATGTTCAGATGTTTGACAGGAAACACTAATATCTATCAATTGCAATCAATGCAGTAAATACATTTAACCCTTGTTCGCACAAGAGTAGAGCTATTTAGTAAAATGATGCATCTGTGTGCATTTCTATATAATCTGTAATTTTATTCATCTTTGTAGTCATGCAACAGCATTTCATGAAATTCCCCCTTTAGCTGATAAAAAATGCATGAATAAAAAAAAAAAAACAATAAGGCAACAGCTAGGTAGTTTTACTGACTTAAAGCATCAACTGAATGTGACCCATCATATTACAAAAGTAGAGTGAATGGTTTCGACGAGGAGTTAGTATTGGCAGGCTTATCACATTAAACAAAAATAAGGATAGCATATAGCAGAACGAAGTAACAA
Organism: Chaetodon trifasciatus; assembly: GCA_037975065.1. NCBI lineage: Eukaryota > Metazoa > Chordata > Actinopteri > Chaetodontiformes > Chaetodontidae > Chaetodon > Chaetodon trifasciatus. Next base: position 2,123,728 of record JBBMOE010000022.1, read on the forward strand.
TGTCCTCAAGAGCAGATAATATCGATGCAGAGCGTCCTCTGCCCCGTCTCAGTGTCCATCTGAGCAGTCTGTTTTTCTGATGCAATACCAGCCGGCCGCCATCTGGTCGGCAGTTCCTCGATGATCCCTCAATAAACAGTTTGTGTTTGGGTGCCAAGGGCCAAAAAGAAAAGTCTCGGCCAACAGAGAGCAGAGGATGCTCAGCTGGGATCGAAGGCACTACATGGAACGTTGACTTCAGCTCGTGACGGACAGCCAACGTCCACGTTTTTTTTTTGGTATTCAGAACTTTTGCTTTCTAGCTGGTAATACTCAACGACTTTTTAGGAACTATACACACAGTTTTCTTAAGTGCAAAAAAGACAAGAAAACATAGAAGGGGAGGTGACGATTATTATAATGAAGAACAAACAAAGAGAATTAAGAAGTGAGAAAAGCATTGCATGAGTTACTATGTGTTATTTAACTACACAGAGCCCCCAAAGTCAGTCTGTTCATGCTTTCCTCCGGCCGGCCTACGCAAACACCTGCATGTTTCCGAGCTGAGGCTGTTGAGAGGCCTGCTGCATCTGTTGTGACTGCGGCTGCAGCTGCACCTGCTCTGGAATGTGTGTGTGGTGTGAAGACGGCAGTGCGTGGTGGGGGTTCCCCAGAGGGGTGGGGCTGGTGGTGACGTCAGACCAGTCCGAGTTGGAGTGTGGCGAAGAGGACGACCAGGGGTCCGGGGACTCGGGCGAAGGGGTGAGATACGGGTGCTCGCTTGGTGGGTGGGCAGAGTGGCCGGGGGTGGTGCCCTCTGAGCCGGCGCTGGTGTAGCTGTGCTGGGAGGGCGGTGTGGGGTACTTATCCACGGGGCTCTGCATGGGCGGATAGGAGGGCAGCGGCCGAGACTGGCCCTCGATCCCCCCGTGGCCTCCGTGGCTGACGGTGTGGGGGTGCTGCAGGGTGTGGGGGAGCCCATGCGCCATGCTCATCTGCTCAGGCATCTGGTAGATCATACTCTGGGAGCAGTGGAGGTGGCCTGGCCCCTGCTGGGAGTGACCCTGATTCTGGTTCTGTCCCTGGGACTGTGTGACCTGTACCTGTCCCGGCTGAGGCTGCTTCAGCATGGCCTGGCCTCCCCCGGGGGCCATCATCTGGAACGTGACAATGGGCGGCAGCTGCTCTCTGCTCATGGTGACATTCATGGGGGTCATCATCGGGCCCTGGCTGTGGTGTTGGCCCATGCCGGGGTGAGATCCTCCCATCTGGTGCGGCACGAGGCCGAACATGTGGCCGCTGTAGCCGTGCTTGGTCATGCCCACCCAGCCCTGCTGCTGTCCCAGCATGTGGCTGACGGGGGGCAGCATGGGTCTGGAGGTCGGGCTGCTCAGGAGGGGAGGCGAGTTTGCCGTGGTGGAGACGGCGCCGGACACGTCGCCTGTGTACGAGTGTGGTGATTCCAGGGAGTCAACAGGTGACATGGTGACAGAGCTCTCTGGAAGTCCTCCCGCTGCCTTGACGCCATTCGCGCTCCCTCCCCCTGCACCTCCTCCATTTCCTCCTCCCACTCCAGCACCCACGCCTGACCCCTCTCCTCCAGCAGGCTTCTTTCTTCTCTTCGCCTTCATGTCTTTCAGCTCTTTAGCTCCCCCACCAACACCTCCCACCTTCGCTCCACCTCCACCCCGCCTGCTCTTCTTCCCCTGCGGGCCCGGGCGCATGCCGATGAAACCCGCTCCATTCGCCCCGCACATAACGGAGGAATTTCCTCCTCCACCCATGTGGTTAGGCCCATTGTGTGGACTGTGAACCAGATTGTACTGGTCCAGCAAGCGCACGATGTCATGATGCATGCGCTCTTGAGCCGTATCGCGGGGCAACCGATCCAGGTGATCGGTGATGTCGCGGTTGGAGTAGTGGTCGAGGAGAACCTGAGCCGCCTCAAAGCTGCCTTCTCTGGCTGCAAGAAACAGCGGCGTCTCCTCCTGAAAGAAAACACAGCAAGTGAAAAATATGTGTAATACAAACTGTCATAAAGTACAAATTCTACATGAACACATTTGACTACACAGGGATGATTTGAGAGGCTTCTTTGAGTATTTTGATGAGTGGAGTCTCAATTTAATTAGTGCATCTCAGAAAAACTAAAGCTCTGAATAACAGTCATTAAATGCATCTTTTTACATATCTGTGTCAGTGCACTTTTTCACTTAAGTAGTTTTGTAATGGGCGACAAGTAGTAAAGTATCTTTATTTTTAAAGATTTTGTTAAAATTTTGTATTACTGTTACACTACTATATATACAGTCTTCATAGCAAGCACACAAACTAAAGAACAACGGATTGAAATAGCACAAATGAAAACACAAGAACCGACCTTATTGTCTTGCATGTCACGGTTGGCTCCATTCTTCAAAAGCACAAGAGTTGCCTCCACATTATTAACTGCAGCTGCCCAGTGCAGAGCAGATTTGCCTGAAATGGCAGGACAGTGAGAAGAGACAAAGAAAAACATCCATGTTAAAGTTATTGCAATTTTCATAACTATTTTTCTGCTACTAACCAGAGCTCCTCAAGTCTTAAATGTTACTGTCTACCAATACTGTGAAGGACTGAAGCATGACCGTGTACAACCATGAACACTTCAGATTTGCATGGATGGATCTAATCCAGAGGCCTGTCACGCTTACCGACTAGCATGATTCCTCATACGTTTCCTGTATTTTCAATATGAGGATTATTGTAATCCAAATAAGTGTGGACACGACATGCTGTGATTCATACACCAGACTTCCATTACAAGAATAAGTCATTCTACAGGGAGAGTAAATATATGAAAAGCCTGCTGACCGTGGTCGTCCACAGCATTGATGTCAGCGTGGCAGTGGATCAGTTCTTCCACCATGCCCTCCACAGCGAGCCTGGCTGCCAGGATCAGTGGTGTAGTGCCATCATTCATGCGGGCATCCAGCTCTGTTGCACGATTACGGATCAGAATCTGACGAAGAGACAGACACACGAGATATGAAGAATACGTGACCGACAACATAAAAAACTTGTTCTGGCTGATCTGATTGGAGAGCCGTCTCACCTGGAAGACTCCCTGGGCATCAGCCGCCACGGCAGCATGCAGCGGAGTTCTACCCATGTTGTCGTGGGCGTTGGGATCAGCTCCAGCGTCCAGCAGTCTCTTAGCAGCATCCGCCCTGGCATAGCGGGCAGCCAGGTGGAGCGCCGTTTCTCCCGTTCGGTCAGTCTGAGCCATCAAAGAAGCACCCTGAGCAATCAGGTCTGAAATGACACTCGGTCCCGGTTCATCTCCTCCGCTCTCTTCCTCCTCTTCTCCGTGCAGGCTGCAGTCTGGGCCTCCACCGTTACGCAGCGATGCCAACATCAGTGGGGTGAAGCCATCTGAGAGAGGAGAAATTCAGTATTGAAGAAATGATTGAAAATCACTCAGATCTAGATGCTAAGAAGTGCATTTTTCTCACCGGGTCCCTTCACGTTAACATCCAGACAGTCAGCGTCCAGGTCGGCCTGTGGGGGAGTGAGTGTGATGTCGGCGGCCTTGCGATGCTGCAGGGTCCACTCCCTCCGGTCAACGCCTCCATCCATAGCGATGGGCAGCAAGGGTTTGTCTTCGGTCTATAACAAGCAACAGAACTTGAAACAACGTTTCACAACAACCAAAAACCGTTCCTCATGTTCCAAACATTCCTTGCCCAATTTAATTTAAACTGCTCCCATCCATCAGCTTTATTTGAGCCATTCTTTTTTTCTGTCTCAATTCACTTACTCTTGGTTTCTTGGATGGGACTTCGTCTTCCAGCCATCTCTGACTCTGACCTCCATCAATCATGGCTCCATCCTGGGTCTTGAAATTCCTGATATGAGGAAAAAATAACATGAAATTTAAGAGAAAGTAACATTTCATGCTGCTTCTATTATAGCATGTATTCCAGGACATAGAATACATGCTATGTTCCAGCTCTGTTTCACACTCCAACACCAGTATTGATCGCTGGGAGCTGGCCAGTTCAACCACTTTCTTCTACTGATGCCATGGAGTTGTTCCAGTTATTTAACGTACAGTATCTTACACTAAGGTTTCATAACCATCGGAGTTACTTTTCCACTGTCTCTGCCCACATTTCCCCTAGATCATCTGTATTTCACTATGATATGACGTCTCACCAATTACTTGTTGTCATATATCTTTTATATCCACTCACTTCATGTCAAAGTCGTCCTGTCCAACAGGTTCTCTCCTCTTGTCATTTTTGTTGGCCAAGAAGCCATCAGGGAGCCACAGGACACCATGTTTATGCTTCCTCTTGGCTGCGAGGACCCCCAGCACCAGGATAAGCAGAATAATAACCACTGCAAGTCCGACCAACCACGGTAAGATTGATTGCTTGATTGGAACGAGCGGGTAACCTGGAGGATACAAAGACAAGCCCGAGTTAACAGTTGTTTTGTCTTCATTTGATTTAGGTTTTTACCTAAAAACAAATCAGTTAAATTCCATTAGCTGCCGAATGACTTACTACTGTTAACAGACACTAGAGGGTAAGGCAGTTCAGCCTTGATATGTGCTGCTGCGATGAAGGACGCAGCCTCGTCAGCGTTGGAGAAACAGTCAACAGAGGTCTGGGAACATTCCCGGTTATCGATTTCCAGGTACACCACAGATCTGCGCAGACAAACACCAAAAAGAAAAACAGTCAATGACACACAGTTAACTGGTAATTAATTTTGGGCTAATAGCATTATATGACAGCTTGAAAAAAATTAGGCGAGTATCCCATCATAAACTGTCCTTACCCAATAACCTCCCTCTGCAGCTCCCGCTTGCTTCTTCTCCTCTGTACTTGTCGTCCATGCTCCTCGTCCACCCCAAAGTAAGGGTACACCATTGGTTTCTTATTGTCATCCAGCTTCACCTGCAGGTTGGTGTGCAGCAGGGCTCCCAGGGAGCGCAAGAAACCCCTCAAGTCTCCAAGCAGCTCCTCGGGCTGCAGCCGGACCACGATAACCAATGTGCCATTCACCAGTTTGGCTGGAGTGTCAGAAGAACAGTCCAGGCCATCCCAGCCACAAGCCTCTGTGTAGCAGCTCTGGTCACAAATACCATTACCATAGTGGTCTGCGCAGTACTTGTCATACCTGAAAATACACAATATGAGGAGGATGAGAGTTTGGTTATTTGGCTTCACAGCTTTTTGGGCTTTATAGGTAACTGCTACAGAAATGACAAAATGCAGAGGTGGGGTCACATACTTGCAAGAGGCCGGTGGGATCTCCTGGCACTCAAAGCTGTCAAAGAGGCACCCAGGGTTGTCACACTCCTTATCACAACGTCCATTCTTAAAGAGATCCCAGCAGGGGACACTGGCAGTGCAGTTAAGCCACGGCTGCTGCCAGTTGAGCGAGCAGTCTCCTCCATCCCACTGACATTCATGGTTGTTACACTGATCGTCACACACTTTATCTCCTGAATGCAGCTCACACTGCAGATAAGGGCAGGCTGACCGGCCTGGGATGAGTAGTTTGTTTTCACAGTATCGTCCAGAGAAGTGCATGGGACAGCGGCAGCTGTACTGGTATGGGTTGGATGGGTCTTTGACGCAGGTTCCTCCATTTTGGCAGGTCCACGGACACCTCTGAGCATTCTCACAGTGAGGCCCACTGAAGCCTGGCTGGCACTGGCAGTACAGGTGGCCAACTGTGGTCTCCACACAGCGCCCACCGTTCTGGCATCGTAGCTTCGAACAACTGTATCCTTCTATTTCGCCACAGTTGAACCCAGTAAAGCCCTGTAAAACATGAGATGTTGCTGAAGTTTAATATATTGATTTAGATGCACATGACAGCCAAAAAAACTGCAGCTGATGTTTCATGAAACAAATTACTATAACTACATCTAGGCTCCTACACATCTGCTGCTTGTCTACTATACCTGAGCCATGGTGTGGCCTTCTGAAGCAAGCATGAGAATAAGAGAGGGAGCAAGAGGTTAGTGGAGAGAAAAACAGGCAATGAGTGTGAAAAGACTGACGTTCTAGTATGAGAGGAGAGAAAAGGAAAACACTGCCACCTGTGCATTTTCATAGTATTCTGAGGTCACTCAGTGTGTTTGTATACAATAAATAACTTCTTTATTGTGAGCAGACGCATGAAATAGATCCATTATCCTCTAAGACACAGATTAAAATATTTTTATCAATCAACAATAACATAGTTCTCAGTGACCTGTTTACCTTATTAACCAAAGTTAACATTCACTGTCTGGAGAGATGTACATTAGCCAATAGACTAATAAGAATATAACTGGAAAATGGAAGCTTACATAATAATGAGAGTATACCAAGAAAATGGTGGACCATCACTATTGTTTTTTTTTTTGATGGTGGGTTGATAAATTGTAACACAACGTCTGACAGTCCTGCCACACCACTGCCGGCCATGACATTATGTCTTCAAACAAGCAACTTTGCACCTGGTTCACACTGTGAACTTTGTGGCATAAGTGCAAAAACGTAAACACAGACCTAAAAGCAAAGCCATGTGTGTACGAGGCATGCCAACAGTTAAATGAAAGAAGGGCAGGCACAGCAACTCTAAAGTAAAACATTAGACTGTTTGTGATCAAATTATTAGAAAGCAAGTAAAAACGACTGTGAAGCCTGTTTGCAATGAGAAATGAATAAAAACGTTGTGTTCAAGAAGTGAGCATATAAAAAGAAGTCACTGAAATAGTGCTGACTCATGATGCCAGAGAAGGGCTGACATTAAGGAAACTTACCGGTAAACAGGAGCAGGTGTAGCCATGTACTGAGCTCATGTTCATAGAGCAGATGCCACTGTTGTGACACGGCTTGGACAGACACAGATCCACCATGGACTCACAATGACGACCTGGAGAAACAATGCCAGGGGATAGAGACAATTAACAACTGAAATACTTTGCAGAATTAATTATGAAAACTGTACACAAAACCACTAACGACTTCCTGGTATTCTAACATACGTTGTGTCTGTTTGAGCAGCTGATATGAATGTACCTGTGTATCCAAGGCGACAGCGACACTGGTAATCGTTGACCAGCTGCACGCAGTCGAGGCTGCCGGGGGACTGGCAGGGTCCAGACAGGCATTCATTGAGATCCCCCTCACAGTGTTCTCCAACAAACCCAGGAGGGCAGGAGCATGTGTAACGGCCCACACCGTCCACACACTGTCCTCCATTCAGACAGCGAGGTTCCCAGGAGCCTTGCTTAGGGGCACAGTCATCCACGTTCACTTCACACTGGAGCCCTACAGAACAAAGAACAGATGGGTATCACCGCATGAAAAGTCAAGGGATAAATATTTTTCAAGATAGTATTTTATGAGCTCTTAATATTATTTTCAGAGGCATCTCAGGGAAATCATATGAGTGTATGAGACTATTTTTTACTTTTATACAAATAACACCACACATCTGACTTTCTTTCCCTCTGTGGGAATTACAGGGAGCTTACAGAAGATGGTGTTTTTCGCCTTGACCAATCCAAAGTTTCACTTAACTGAGATGCCAAAATATGCAGACTTACCTTGTGTTCCAGGTGGGCAGGCGCAGGTGAATCGGTTGATGAGGTTAATACAGGTTCCTCCGTTGAGGCAGGGCTTCGAGTGGCATTCATCAACATCATACTCACAGTTCACCCCCTGGTAGCCTGGTTTACACTGGAGCAATGCAACAAGAGACAAAGGTCAGCTCATTGCATGCTTTAGGAATGTTGTTGCAAGTGGGCAAATAACACAAAACATGAAATCTGAACAGCTGAGATTTTACTTACTATACACTCATATGTGCCCCGATAGTCCTTGCATGTAGCTCCATTTCGACAAGGGTTTGACTTGCATTCATCCACCATCTCTTTACAGTAGCTGCCCGTGTATCCTGGCTGGCACTCACACTTGTGGGAATTACCCACATTCATGCACCGGCCGGCGTTCTCGCACACATTTTCCACTTCCACACCTGTAACAATTCGGTAAAGGAGGCACATATAGTAAATTAAGAATATGAACATAAATCATTAGTGCAAACTGTAAAGATTTTGTCTGATGAAACAGGCTAGTGATCAACATCAAAATATTTGTTTCACTATGATGCCTGCCCTTCTCCTAATTATAAACAATGCAATGTTAGTTGCTGAGAAAACAATATAACAGGAAGTAGTTCCTCACCCTTCTTGGCAGCAAAGTCCTGGCAGGACTCTTTGGGGACGTCACAGTAAAGTCCCGTCCATTGCAACGGACAGTGGCATGTCCAGGAGGTTGCTCCTGTCTGAGAACAGGAGCCGCCGTTGAGACAGCGCACCTGGCTGCACAGGTTCACGTAATTCTGTACACAAAAAAGAAATGAAAGAAGAGAGTTAACTTTGGCTGTAAATGTTACACACACGCACACACACACACACACACACACACACACACACACACACACACACACACACACACACACACACACACACACACACAATGAGCCACACCACATCCAGACACAATTGGAGTGACACAAAGACACTTTACCTGGCAGTTCTGTCCATTGTATCCTACAGGGCAGGTGCAGCGGTAGGTGCCCAGGCCATCAGTGCAGGTGCCTCCATTCTTACAGGGCTGAGAGTCGCACTCATTGTGCTCATACTCGCAGAATGTCCCGTAAAACCCAGGGCGACAACGGCAAGAGAAGGTGTTGATGTCATCAATGCAAGTCCCATTATTCAGACAGGAGCTGGAGGGATGGAGATAAAGTAAGTCGTGATTAATCTGTCCCTCTGTCAACAGAGGTCTGGAGTGTTAAGACATGCTTTAAAGGTACAGTACAGGCCCGGTCTTGAAGTTTAACTTCATGTCTGCTTTTACTCAGATTGGACATTTGTTTTTAGACTAATTAATCATACCGTCAAGTCATTGGAGGATATGCAGTAGACATAATCCAGGAAGAATTCACTGCAGCAGAACAGAACAATTAAGCATGGTAATAAAATGCTCACCTCTGAGTGCATTCGAGGATGTTGTGTTCACACAGGATTCCATCAAAGCCTGGTCGGCACTCACACACAAAGCTGTTGACGTAATCCCTGCAGATGGCACCGTTCCTGCAGGGCTGGCTGGCGCACTCGTCTACCTCAGTCTCACAGCGCTCCCCTTCAAAACCCGGGCGGCAGTCGCAGGAGAAGCTTCCAACATCATCCACACAGGAGCCTCCGTTCAGACATAGGTCTACAGAGGGGGAAGAGAGAGGGACGAGAGGCTTTCAAAGAACAAGTATTTCATTTAAATAGCAGCCAGTGTTATCAGGAGGGATCCACCAGCAGTCTGGCTGAAGTTCTAAAAGTAAAAAACATTGAGTTTGTTTGTCTCAGATATTTTTACATCGAGTACAGGCTTACACCCATGAGTAACTCAGTATCTCAGGGGATTTTCTATGCTGCTTTCTAGTGGTGCTGGTGGGATATCTATAGTCTCTCCAAATATCACATAGGTATCATCATACACAGCCACAACAAATACAGAGGTGCTGATTAAGTGACTGAATTAGTTAAAGTGAAACTTACTGGGTGAGCAGTCGTCAATGTCTGTCTGACAGTTGTGTCCACTGTATCCAGGTTGACATTTACACGTGTAGCTGCCCTGGCTGTTCATGCAACGACCACCGTTTTTGCAAGGGTTCTTTTTGCATTCATTCACATCCTCGCTGCAGCGTGTACCTACACGATTGTGAACAAACAGATATTAGCACAGTATCGATCTAGCTGGCATACATGATAATAGATCTGTCTTTGCTCTCAGGCACTCGGTGTAGTGTAATTTTTTCCTAACAGATATGTGATGATATGTGATAATATGTGATAACTGGAGAAAATCCTATAACTAATGGTAGTTGAAAGTAGTTGATTTGTTGAGCATGATATTGTTGCAGAAATGATCTGTTAGGATGTGATCTTGTGATAGCAGCTGACTTGCTGTGAGTGATATCATAGTAACAGCTGATGCGTCGAACATGACACCGTAGCAGAGGTGGAGAGATCATGACATCATAGCATCCTGATCAGGGCTTTCTGGGCTTTCCCATGACCTTGCAGGTGTCTTGGCAGCTACTACTTCTTTGTGTGGTGAACAGTATAAAAGCCAGAGCGCAGATCATTGTAAGTTGGAACTCATCAGGGTTGCATGCTGTGCGTTTCTGTGTGTGTTCGACAATAAAGTACTTTGCTCCTCTGACTTCTGCAGATCATTTTTAAGAAGATTTTTTCCTGAAACAATTGGACGGCTGAATTTGAGTGTTTTTGGCCTTCTGTGGTTTGTGCTTTTGGCTTTCACATTCCACGACATCGGTTACATGTCTCACACCTACACAAACACAATCAGACACACATACCTTGCCAGCCAGCGGGGCACTGACAGGTGTAAGAGGTGTAGTCTGCAGATGGACGACACACTCCTCCCATCTCACATGGCTGAGAGGCACAGGGAACCTGTTCCACTTCACAGTGTTTACCTGTTTTGACATTGCACACAATATCAATAGTCAGAAATTGTGTTAAAATGACATTCGGCAGCCACTACAATGGCTGCTATTGCAAGTTGGTGAGGGGATGTTGATGTGTTGGAAACGTGCCATCACTAACCTGTGAACAGAGGACTGCACTGGCAGGTGTAACTGTTGACTCCATCGATACAAATGCCATTGTTCAGACAGGGCCCGGACGCACACTCATCGATGTTCTTCTCACAGTTCACACCTAATGAGAGAGGAAGGGTGATTCAAATACTTCTGTGCCATTTCTTCCACTGATCGCTAAGTAGTAGATAGATAATAATATAACAACAACAATAATAATAATACTAATAATATTAATTACCTCTGAATCCAGGTTGACACTGACAGGTGTAGCCATTATGTCGGTCCACACAGGTGCCACCATTTTGGCACGGACTGGGCTGGCACTCATCCTTTTCCTGCTCACAGTGTTGTCCCACCCAGCCAGCTTCACACTCACAACGGTAGCTTTACACAAAACAAAGGCACGCATACGTTTAAATTAGTCGAATTTAGTCACGTAGTAAGAAATAGCAGCAGGTTGTCTCCAGCATCAGTTCCAGCAGTTCAAGAGTGATTAATACTTGGATTGTTCTAATAGTAGTTGCACAGATACTGCAGGCTTTAATGTTGTGCAGGGGGCAAATTTGGAAAGCAAGGCAGGGTTACCTTATGGAGCTTTTAAATTCCCTCTAATGCTACATCCCATATTCAAGCAATGGATTAGATAAGGACAGATGGATTTCAGAACACGAGTAGCAGTAGAAGATTAACGTACCCGTGTTGCTGTTCAATACAGTCTCCATGCACACAAGGCTGAGGAGCACAGTGGTCGGTCCCAGAGAGGCACAGAGGGCCGTGGGTGCTGGGTGGGCACAGGCAGTGGAACCCGTTGACCTTGTCCACACAGGTTCCCCCACTCATACACGGGTTTGAGTTACACTCATTGATGTCCACATCACATTTAACTCCTGTTAGAGAGCAAGTCAGAGGCAATCAGTTGTAAGAAAAGCACCCACTTGATTTCTGTGTTGATTTCAGGAACAGCATCCAAATCTTAGGTTGCAGTGCTATAAATATTTATTAATTTATTTGTTTCTGAAACATTTTATACTGTTATCAAGTTGACTTCAATGGTGTATCTAACAAAACATACCTGCGTATCCCGGGGCGCACACACATTTGTACTCGTTAATGCCATCCTGGCACTCTCCGTACTCACAGGGGTTGCTGGCACAGTCGTCTTCATTGATTTCACAGTTCACCCCTGAGTAGAAAAAAATACAATGACAAACTCATATAGAGTGACAACAGTCAAGTTATTTAATTTATTATTTCATCTGCCTGTAAAATGTTCACTGAGATTTAAAAGTAGCACATCAAAAAGTACCCAATCACATCTTTTTGGTCGAGGTGATTAAGGACTTGCACTAGAGATGGAGATCAAGTGGCTGTTACAAAATGTGACAGTTAACTGATTCACCACCAGAGGGAGTAAGACTCCATAAAAGTGGAGTTCAGCACTCAGCAATAAATGTTAACAGAAAACCCAGACAGACATTTAATACAGCAGAGGCCTGCTACCACTCAAGTTTGACATATTAAGTTAGAAAGCGACCAGAATAACATTAGAGGCACAACTTTTTAAGTAGGAGAAGAGCAAGAGAGAGGAAACAGAAAGACAGAGGGAGGTATAAAGAGAAAAGTAGACAGAGAAAAAAGGCATGTCAGAGGAGGGGAAGTCAGGGCACGAAACCAGAAAGTGATACCTGACAGGGTGACCTGACACCAGTTTTGGAAAAGTGAGGACAGTACAGACTTCAGTACCAGGCCTCAGGGTGGTACAACATACTGAACTGAGCCTGCTAATCCACAGAGCAACGCGGGTTAGCACCGCTCGACCCAGACTTGTGACTGCGACACAACCATACGCACACACACACACACACAGAGCACTCTACACTTTACTGTATGTCGAAAGCTATACAGGAAGCTCTAGATGTGGGGGATGGAGGTCTTTACATTCAAGCCGTTACCTCTGCTCTTACACGGGTGAAAAGATTAACTATTAATTATTTAGAATAGATTCTTTCAAAATAAGACTGGGGAGGTAATTTATACTTTAGTGAACTTGAACTCATATAATGTCTTGTGTTTATGGTTCAGTCTGTATGGCTACTATAGCAATCAGAGCTTTGTTTAAAACCTTGCAAAAGAAGTGACTAGTTTGGAGGAGAAAGTGGCTGAAACCCCTCATACTAGGCCGTGGAAGGAGTTTTTCTCAGTTAATAAGGCTGCCCCCAAACATTTAATCACAGTCGTGCAGCTGCTTGCATCATTCACGTGCTACATGGTGAATGACACGTATTTGAAGAATAAACTAGAATTAACTATACAGGTGATTCATTTTGTAGCACACCAAGTACCAACCTGTGGTTCCCGGTGGGCAGTTACATTGGTAGGCGTTGACCAGGTCAATGCAGCGTCCTCGGTTCTGACAAGGGTTGCTGTGGCACTCCTGGACCTGGATATTACAGATGGAGCCTGTGTATCCAGGATAACACTCACAGGAGAAGGTGGCAATGCCATCTCTACACAAACCATGGTGGCATGGCTCTGGCACACAATCATTGATGTTCTCCTCGCAAAGTAGACCGGTGAAACCTGGAGGAGGAAATTTCTTCTTAGAAAAATAACACAGGCTATTGCATCAGATTATTTTCTAGGTCAGATGGGGTTTAATGTGATGCAGTCTGCAGTTTCCCTTGTTTTTATAGCACAATAACAGTGCAGGCTCAACGCATTAGAATTACAATGTTGCTTTTACTTCAACTCAACATGGTTGTTCCCTTTTACCTTCAGCACATTCACAATCATATCCATTGGGTCGGTCGATACACTTGGCTCCATTTAAACAGGGTGTGCTGGAACACTCATCTATGTCTATCTGGCACATTTCCCCACTGAAGCCTGAAAACAGAATGCACAACGACATTCATTTAAAAACGGTTTTAACAGGTAGGACTTCATAAGTCAATTCAAAGAAAACAGAGCTTCATGTGTACTAACCTGCTGGGCACTCGCAGACAAATCGGCTGACCTGGTCCAGACATTTACCCTGGTTCAGACAGGGGGAGCTGAGACATTCATTCACTTCAATTTCGCAGTGAGTCCCCTCAAATCCTGAAATGCATGATGAGAGACAAGTTTTAATCATTTCTTCTTTTCTTTAAATCCCATTCCTTTGCAGTTTCTAAGCAGTTTCATTTGAACCTAGTCGTGTCAGCTGCCACAATAAAAACTCCACCAAGGAAGCTGTGTTTTTAGTCCCATTTGTTTGCAGAATATTAAAAAAAAATGAATTCAAAATTAGTATCCATCACTACAGATCTTTGAATTCACATGCAAATATTTGTTTTAATTACTAATAAAGCAATTCAGATGATTGTGAAGCTTTGGTGGAGTTTTCCTCACTGTTATTCACTGCACCTTTTCCTGACTGCAAAAGACTGACACTCATAAACACTGACTATTTCAAATGCTACACTTCTTGTTGTCTAGATGAGAATGTCTGATAAAACTGATTAAAATGTAAGGTAATTCATTATTTCTGCAGGAACGTACCGGGCATGCAGATGCAGGTGTAATCCCCGATGCGATCCAGACATGTGCCATCGTTCTGGCAGGGGTTTGAAGCACACTCGTTGACATCTTGTTCACAGCGCGGCCCAGCGTAACCCCGAACACAGTTGCAGGTGAAGGAGCCGTCAGTGTTCACACACTGACCACCATGTTCGCAAGGGTTTGTACCTGAGGACGAAGAGGAACGAGGCATGATTGAGCAGAACAGATCAGAGGCAGAGACTTGTGTTATGTGTGTCTAGAACTTTCTTTCTCACCGATGCTGCATTCGTCTCTGTCGATGTTGCAGGTGCTGCCTACGTATCCAGGTGGACAGTTACAGTTGAACATGCCACTGATTGGGTTGGTGTCACACTGAGAGCCCTCTCTACAGGGGTTACTGATACAGGCGTCATCTCTATGGCAGAGCAGACCTGAAAGGGACACCATTTGACAAGGAATGGGTGAAGAATTCCAGAGAATCTCCAGTCATACAGTGTTATACTGAGTGCAGAGAAAAGCAAACTCAATGGAAATTTGGTACTGGGGTGAGGTTTCATTAACAAGACGTAATCCAAATACAAGAATGTGTCATGAAGCAGTAGTCTGGAAATACAAGTCTATTCTGTGGTAAAATTTGTGTTTTTGACTTTTGACACAAATCACACCCAGTGCCTTTTCCTCACCAATATTTAACAGGAAGTATTGAAGTACAACAGTCTGACAGCATTTCCGTTTATCTTTTATCTCATTTTGTCTCATTTTGCAGTGATCAGCGTAATGCATTTTAGCACTTGGTATAAAACGTCCACATGTGGTTTCTCACTAGTGGCCTACCTGTCTTTCCGTGGGGGCAGAGACAGACAAAAGATGCAACACGGTCGATGCACGTGGAGCCAGCGCTGCACGCCGCTGTAGCACAGTCATCGATGTTCTCAGAGCAGTCGGGCCCACTCCACCCATTAACGCACACACAGACATAGCTGCCGATCAGGTTGCTGCAGGTACCTCCGTTCTGGCAAGTGTTTGGCTGCAGGCGACACTCGTTCACATCTTCTGTACAGTGCTGGCCTGTGGAGAGGCGGAGAGGTGGACAGGCAGACGAGGGGAAAATGTACATAAATCAAGTTAATATGCCACACAAGTATGTTAGCACAGACACTTGCGTGAAGAATGGGTCTCTGTAGGATGAAGAATCAGTACAGAAGAATGGCGAGAAGTATAATATCAAAACAGACAATATGAAAGTTATTTATCATTGAGCACAGAACAAACATTTATTCCACCTTACTGCTCAACTGGTGCACTCAATTGAGGCTCATGTGCAGTGTGTGCCTCAGTGTTTGTCCACTCTGGGTATAATAGTGGTCACAGGAACACATAAGCAACAACAGCACACACAAAACCCTTACCAGTCCACTCTGGAGGGCACTGGCAGTTGTAGGTGTTGACTCCGTCCATACAGGTTCCTCCATTGGCGCACTGATGACCGGGGCAGTCGTCAATGTTGTTCTCACAGTTAGTCCCATTGAAACCTGGTCCAAACGAAAGAAAGAGACATTAATTTCATGATAAATGATGCATTGTTTTAATCACATGTCCATTCACTCAAATACGTAAACTGTACTATGATATTGTCTGATGTACATAAGTATTATGGCATGTCCTGGACTGGTAGTGTATGAACAGCAGCTGAGTGAGTGTGTGTGTGTGTGTGTGTGTGTGTGTGTGTGTGTGTATTTGTTGTGTCTACTTTGCTAACTGTGGCAGACTAACAGCACAGTGTGTGTAATACAACACAGCCAACAGGATCAGACTGTTTACACCTCAAACAAAATAATGTAACAATACAGAAACTCAAAGCCACATTCATTTATAGATAATAGTAGTTACACTGTTTTCTTTTCCTACATTCATTCATTCCTTTCTTCACTTAAATTTATATTTCAATTGCTTAAACCTTTCACAGAACCTTCCTGCTTGCCATTCTCTCTCTCTCTCTCTCTTATCTCGGTGTGTAGCAGCTAGTTAAATTACTAAACGTGGTATTAGCTTAGGTGTAGGCTTTTCCTAATTCAAATACCTGGAAGGCAGTGGCACGAGTAGCTGGTTTCGGAGTTCTGGTGGCAGGTGCCTCCGTTGAGGCAGGGTGAAGGTGAGCACGGAATGTACGAGCTTTCACAGTGTCTGCCAGTAAACCCCGCGACACAGACACACCTGTAGCAATGACAGAGTCCGTTTTATACATTTGGTTTCATTCAGTCTTGACAGTAAACACTAATTCTTCAACAATTCAACACACACACATACTTTGCAGTAGTATTCCAGGTAATCTTCCTGACTTATTTCACATATGGTTGTTAAAAACTAGATTCTCACTTGTAAGAGCCAGGATTGTTGACGCATACTCCTCCATTCTGGCATATAGAGGGTGTGGCAGCACATTCATTTGTGTCATTAAGGCAGCGAGGACCTGTGTAGCCAGGAGGACAGGAACATGTGTAGCTACCACCAGACAGAGAACTGCACTTTCCACCGTTGGCACAGGGACTAGATAGACAGCTGTCCTCATGCTCACATCGCGGCCCTGGAAAGGAGGGAGAAGAGCAGAGCATTAGTGATTTGGCTAGCCTATGTGCCACTTATCAGTTTAACCATCTAAGGAGAAATATGGCTTAAATACATAGGAAAGCAATATGCAATGACGGGTATGTATTTGTGGTTGACTCAAATACTTCTTATGTTGGTTTTATACTGTTTAACCCTCTCTAAAAAAATGTATTCACAGTTATCGCATGTCAGCAGTTCGTGTACCAGGGTTGAACAAACCTATAAATCTGGTTATTTTAATAACAGAAAAATTTTCAATCACCTTCTGAATTCATGAAGGCATCAATATACACATACACACATACATACTGACGCACAATCACAGCAAGAAGCCACTTGTTCCTTGACTCATTGCATAACTTTTCATTGAACTTCACTTATCTCTGTAACAGTTCTGAGATATCCTCCTGACAGACAGAAAAAGCAGGAGCAAAACAACTTTGGTGGAGATAAGGACTTAAAATGACCTGCTTAGGAACAGCGATGCAAAGACTATTTTGTAAAAACATTCAGGAAAAGAGTTAGGCTTTACTGTTAGCCAGTGTATTTGCATTCAGAATGTCTAAAATAAAAAAGAAATGATTGTCCTTGTGATAAACATCTCTCCCCTTGTGGCAGATTCCTGCAAGGTAATTTAACAGTATCTCACCTGCCCATCCTCTGGCACACTCGCACTTGTATTTGTCGAGGGACAGCAGAGTGCAGACACCTTTGTTGGCACAGGGGTTGTTGGGGTAACAGGTGGAGTTCTGGGGAGTTTGGCAGTGCTGTCCGGTATAGCCAAGAGGACAGGTGCATGTGGCGCTGCCTGGTACAGGTACACCAGCTGACATGGACACAGAGCAGTTCCCTCCATTCAGGCAGTAGCCAGGTTGACACGGGTCCTTATGGTGGCAGTACTCACCCAGAAAGCCTGGCGCACACCTGGACACACACAAAAAAAAACAGGAATCTGATGGAGCATAGAAAAGGCACACAGAAGGATTTAATCACCCCTCAATACAGACAATAAAGCTGAAAGATGAGTTACGTAAAAAGACAAATATGTATATGTGTAGGCGCCTGGCAGAAAGACAAACACGCAAAACAAAAGAACGAGTTTCAGTCAGGTACACATAATGCACCACATCAGACAGCAGCATTGACAGCGGAGAGTAACATCTGCAAAAAAGTCCTGTAGTATATACACACACACATGCGCGCGCACGCACACACACACACACACATCAAAGAAACAAATGATCCGGCACAGGTAGGCACTGCTGTCTAATACACAGTCTTTCCACTGCTATTTGGTGATCTAAATAACAGTATGTGGGGAACCACAAGCCTAAGTAGGAGTATGAGCAAAATGTGTGGTTGTGCATGAGGAGAGACTAGTTGTTATCACTTCAGCCATTAAACTATATGGCAAATGTTTAATGGTCTGCATTTATTTGGTGCCTTTATCTCAAGAGTGATATGAAGCTCCTTACAGTGCAAGGCCTGATGCTCGACAGCGCACACATGCACGCACGCACACACACATATATTTAATTAGGATGACTTACACAGACTTAGATTGATTTCCTAGAGAGTAACCCTTACCCTAACAATAGCTACTACCACTGCTCAAATTAGGGATGGAGCTTTTGTCAGTCTGGACAAGGCATCCCCAATTAACTGATCTTTACTCTGAAATGCGTCCTTTAAAGTTGCCTATGTATGTCAGGTACGCTCACATGCAAACATTTTGACATGCTGTCAAGACAAGGCCACAATTGAACCACAAATCCTAAAATTCCCGATGCGAACTGCTCTGAACCCAGAGCTGTTAACTCATAAACCTTGTAAGAGAAAAGGGGGAAGCTGAGCTTGGTGGAAGGGCTAAACTGGGGTCAATGATAGCAAAGAAGAAGCTAAAAAGTGGAAGGATGTGAGATGGAGTCATCTGGAAGTTGTTGACTGAAGCCTGCAGAAACTAAAAACAACAAGCGGAAAGCACCAGTAATTTTTCGGGTAATGTATTAAATCAACAATACTCGTTCTAGCAGATAAATAATGCCATAACCTACATAAATGTGTCCACAGTACAGGTAAGTAACTTATCTTGACAACTGCAAGGTGTTAACAAACAACTGTACATTGTATGACTGAAAGACTTCTCTGTCGTGTTTTCACCACATTTGGTCTACATCTGCTTATTCATCACCCCTTCCTTTTGATTTCTCTCATTTTGTTTTCTTCAGCAAAGTGATTCAGTCTCATGCCGAGCAGCGGGGAGGAAATTACAATATTACACAACTTGTCCACTAGGGATCTCATCAGAGACAACCCTTCGTCACTTTCTATTCCTCTGTTTTTTTGTAGTCCCTCCCACTTTCACTCACCACTTCTCTCTGTGTGACAGTATTTGGTTAGAGGTGTTATTCTGTTACTGAACAAAAATGCTGATTGTCAGGTAACTTCCTGCATATACTATTTTCACCCACTAGCTGTATGTGCATGGCACATGTCAGACACACTGTCTGGGGACTGTCGGTGACAGAGCGACCTGCTGCCTTTCTCACAGGCCTCTAAACCTGCCTCCCCAGAGGGGCTCAGGTAACATTATAACAGAGGAGAGATACTCCACACAGTAACCAGCACGCACATACACATGCACAGACAAATGAATACCATCTTTCATTACCATTCCAGATTATTTCACAAATACAAAAAAAAACAGACCTCTGGCATGTAAAAACATTACAGAGAAGAATCAGAGATCAGTATTACGAGCCATATAAAACTGAGAGGAAACAGTGAAGATGGGAATTATTTGAAATTCAGTCTCACGCTCAGTAACGTTTGTTTATTATTGGCCACTCCACCCCAAAGCAGCTTGAAGATTAGGTTGTGAGCGCATGGGAAAGTAGGAGACTCATGAATCATGCCATGCAGAAGACTCACAGATCAATCACATCTGTGAAATGTGTGAGTCACCCAGTGTCTCTTCAAATATGACAAACAACATCTGGAAACAAATTCACACTCAGACTAGCATTTGGTTCACAAATATTAAGTATATCAAATGCAATGACATGTACACAAATCATGAAAAACACTCAAATGCATGAACACCATAACATTGAGCAATATGTTTTTATGCAGCCAAACTCTGATACCTCATACCAATGTCTAAAAACAAATCAAAACACTGCACTTAAATGCACTAAAGTCACTGCTCAAAATAGTCCCCAACAGATTCACAGTTTACTTCAGTTAGTAAAACTTGCTTAGATTACTGAGATTACGCCCTATGATTTCCATGACGCAGAAAACAGAACTTGATAATAAAATTGGAATGATCTGTAAAAAGCAGAATTTGGCAGAAATTGCCAAAACAGCACTTAAGGCCAATGAACAGAGAAAGAACTATGCTGCACACAGTGAGAGAGAGGCAGGATCCAGCCAGGACTCATCATTTCAACAAACTTTCAGAAGCGCAACCATATCGGCACATCCGAGACGCACGTTCGTTGAAGACCTTGTGGCTGTACGGGTGTAGTCAGATATTCTGTTGGGAAAAATGAAAAAGCTACGTCCGTTTCTGGTCAAGCATTTTAAACGAGGAGGAGTAGTCCCTGAACATGAGAGAGGATCCATCACACCCACTTAGCCGGTGTGTTCAGGCTCCATATGGAGTTTGTCCTGCAGGAGGATCCGTTTAATAAAAACAAAAATCATGCATTGGTGTGTTGCGGTCCATTGATATTCATTAAATTTTGAATATTTTCATATTGATTAAATTTTATTCATCCGCCACATGATTAGCTACAAACACGCTACACAGAAAAAATAAAATGAAATCTGGAAAAAATGAAGCTGATTTCACAGGGCCCGTGGGTCTTCTTGTGGAATTTTTTGACAGTTACAAAAACACAGAGTATCACTTGTCTTATCTCTTAAATACATATTTTATGTCACTAAAAATACTCTCTAGAAATCCTCGTACTTGTGGTACTGTCAAACAGACAAACCAGATGGTAGATTAGTGATGTGTGATGTTTAAAGCAGATACAGATTTCATACCTACTCACTTCCCTGTTCCCTGTATCAGAACGTCTGCATTGCAACTCCCTACACACCCCTAAAACACAAGCCTACACAAACACAATGTCCCTCCACTCTAAACACAAACACAGCTTGGCCATGATATCACAACAAGACTGCCGTCCTGGGAATGAGGACTGCTCTTTTTTCTCCTGGACAACCTCTCCACCCCCTCTCAAGGAGTAATGACATGGCCCTCTGCCCTGTGACACACATCACATTAGCAGGCTGTCACACAAAGAACACCGTGTCCAGGTTAATGCCAGGTTTACATTTCACTGGGAACATTTCACACATTTTCACTGGTAAAACTATGGGGAATATGAGATGCATTTTCAAAGTCAAGTATAGCCACTTCAGTGAGAGAGAGGACATTTGAAACTTGTGTTTTGTTGTAATGTTTAACCTGATTACAAGCTTTCTGACCTGAGAATGAATCATTTGTAAATAATTTTGCATGAAATCAATGTGCACAAGAAAGATTAAAGGGGTATTATAATATAAAGTTGTCATGTAACTCCAGACCACCCTTCAACAATTATTTTCTACTTTGAGATTTTTTGTGAAAATTCCAAATTGCTGAGAGGAAAGATGCACAAGAACCTCCATTAAATTCAATCGCTGCTATCTAATCAGTCTTAGCAGAACCCCATGGCGTCAGGAAACGATACCACCCTGTCCTTCAGGTTTCAGTGGCAGATAGGGAGCTCATTATTAGCCTCTGGCTGTATCACTCGAGCCTGAGGCAAACAGACAAGGCTGTGCATGATTCGCATTAATGTCAGGGAGTGGTATCTCACTGAGGAAGAAATAACACAACACACTGACACCGTGTCGCTGTATGCAACATAGGAAACACTGTGATTCTTCAGACAATTTAAATACACACACACGCTACAGAACACATTGAAGAACTTGCATGCTGATGAATGCACATGGACACCTTAACACACACAGTCAAATCCACTTTCATGAACAACTCTGAGGAGAGAGTTTCTGCAGCCAAATTCATCTATGGGATTCTTTGTTTTGCTCCATGAGGACTTTTTTCCTCCTCTTTTCTCCATCCTTCTCTTTCTCCATGCAATTTCCTGCAGCCCTTCTTTCCCTCTCTTTCTCACTCCTCCACCTCTCATTTCTAACCCACTCTCGAGGTGTCAGGTTTCTACAGCTGGTTCACATTAGCGCCCCCATCTCACGCACACCCCTCCCTCTCTCTCTCTGTGTCTCTGCACCCCTTCTCTCCTTCGTTCTCTCCCTCCTCGTCCTCCTCCTCTACCTCATGCTGACCTCTGCCTGTCCTGGCTGGCCATGGGGGCTTGGGGGTTGATTCTCGCCCACTCATGCAATGTCTCTCACCTCCTTCATTCCTAATTCCTACGTCCCAAGCTCCTCAACTCTCTCATTCCCCTCCCATCCCCAGTCCTTAATTCGTCTTTTCTTTTGTGCTAATTCTCTCCTCCTACCTCTTCAACTTCCTCTCCTAAACTACAACTCCTCCACCCCCTCCTCCTCCAGCCACTATTCTAGTCTCAGCGTCGCTTAATAACTCCATCATGGTCTCCCCCTGCGGCTATCACAGAGAAATGGTGTGAGAGAGAAAGAGGGAGAGCATAAACGAGCTCACATTTCAATCCCCGGATCACTCCCTGGCTTGGCTAGAGCATAGGTGGCCTATTCCCTGTACTGTAGTCCTGTGTGTGCATGCATGGATGGATATCACAAGTCAAGTGCGGAACATGTCACTGGCACTGACGCCTGATAGATATTTTTAAGAAAAGTGAGTTGCTTTTGTTGGACAGTGTAGTTAATTTAAAAAGACATGTTGCCATTTCAGACTGAGCCTGCAACTCTTATCAGATCCAGAAGTCTGGAGAAACAGTAATCCAGATAACAGGGCCTAAGTTTGGAAACTGCAGTCTATGGTATGGTTAAAAGCACTGTCACATCAATATACATCACGGTATGGAAAATATACGTAAAATACTGAAACAGATGTGTCATTTAGAGAACAGACTCTTCATACATGTAATCAAAAACTTTCTTCAGTCACTGAAGCTCGATGGTTCAGATGCACTTTCACTGTCATACTGAAGTGACAGAAACAGGAAAGCCCTGTCTAGACCTCAAAGGTGAACTGTAGAGCCCAATCTATTGGTTTGAGTGTGCTCATATGAAACTCACTGGGGAGGTGCACCAGTGTGTCACCTTATCTGTTCTAAAAGCTCACACTGAATTCTTTGGTACCATTTCTGTGCAGGCAATCCCGTCAATTCCTGCTGCTATGACTGTACACAACAAACGATGGGAGCTTCAGTTCACTTACACAGGCACTGATGCTGTAAGCACTGAAATTACAGCTGACCTGGACCCCAGAGCAAGCTTCAATCCATGTCTCCACAGGGACAAGAAGTGAACTAAAGCTAAAAGGTCAAGGAGAGAAGAAAGAGATCAACAGCGATGCATTTGTGGGCAGCTGACTCGCCCTTTCTACTTCCTTCCAGGCTCATCTGCAGTCTCCATTGCCATTTCTGATAACAAGCTGTCATAAGCCATCAATGTAAAAGACTATATATGCTAAATACTGATAGATATGAAAAAAGGTTTCTTAAACACCACCTCCTCAAACCCAGCACTATATCAAGGATGAGCACTGCTGAGCTTATGGCAGTTTTAGGACAACCTTGATGAAATTAAGACATCCCAATGAGCCTATTTGTCCTATTACAGAATGACAGTGAGTTCGCCAGATGTTTCTCTTGTACTGCTGAAGTGTTAATGTAGGCAGTAGCAGGCTGGTGTCAGTGTACCATTTAGGCCTATAACTCAGTGAGCGCCACAGACAAGAATAGGCTTTTTCTACATCTGGAGGGGTGGAAACTATGAATATATTGGTTCAATAATTGTTAGTAGAAAAGTAGTTTCAGTGGGTTGGAGGGGTTTTTTTGCCCACTCCCTTACTTCTCAGTATAGTTTTTTTCCCCCCTCATTTTCACAAAGAAGAGCAACGGCAGCAAAAATAACACGACAGAGGAGGTGGGCAGAGGGAGGTGTGAGAGTGATGTCAAAGTTAGAAAGAAAGGCGTGAAAGATTAAAAAAAAAAGAGGAAGGTGCGTGAAGTGAAGAGAGCGCTACGAAGTGGAAGTAAAACCCAGAAACGTCATTAGAGAGCCAGACATACGGAGAGAAAAGGAAGCCAGGCAGCCAGACTGAAAAGCATCAGCGTAGACTGAATAAAGGAGCGCAGAGCAGGGTGGAGTCCAAACTAGGGACATGTGGTAAAATCTCAGACTGTGTTTAAAAACATGTTCAAAAAGACTCATCTGAGTGGCTGTGGTACGCAACACATTTTCTCTCTGAGCACTACATCTGCCTGTCTCTCTGCGCTGTTCTGTCATTACCCTGTTTCTGTGGTTGTTTAAACTGGAATCTCCAACAATAGGTCTGCCGGCCCATAAAAGGTCCATATCTAGGTCTACACTATACATAGTCGACCACTGACCGATTTAGAAATTCAGAATAAAAAAATAATACAGCGTACACTGTCTAATTAAGGTCATTTAATAACACTAACCAAATCTACTGCTGCAGCCCACCCAAGTAGATTTGCTCCCAGCCAATTGTTTTTTTCTCTTCAACATTTATTATGTCTTCATTTCAAAATGAAGGAACTTCCCACTGGCACACGACCAAGAGGGAAATGTTTATGATCGAATAACTAAAACTAGTGTGTTGAAGATGCACTAAAACTCACAGTGTTAAGAGCCTTTACGTGCAGAGAATGTGTGACCTTGTGACAAATCAGAGGTACTTTTGACCCCACGCTGCCATCCTCAATGTGTGACAGAGTTGTCACCTTACTGTATGTGGGTTTATGGTCTGGTTGCTACATTCCCCACTGTTTTGTAAGGCTTCCTCTTTCTGAGGGCAAGATTTAATCTCCAGATCTCCAAACAGCCTGGTGTGCATCTGCATGTCTGTGTGGTTTACCTTTTGCTTGTTTGTTTGCTTGTTTGTTTTCGTGACTGTGCCTCTTATCACGGTGATACTAGTGACCTTTGACGGCAGGCCACGTTGACCAAACCCAACTCTAGGTTGAGTTAGCACTAGTGCTGACAGGACTAGTCAATTGACAGAAAATAAGCTGACAACAACTTCAGTGTAGGAATAATCAGTTATTTATCAAGCATAAACGGCATTCCTTATTTTTCAGATGCGAGGATTTGCTTCTTTGCTTGCTTTTACTGTAAATTGATTATCTTTGGGCTTCTGGCTGTTGGTCGACCACAACAAGCAATCTAAAGACATGAATCGAAACAGCTGATAATACAAATAATTCCTAGTTGCAGCCATTGATTCCACTAATGAACAGTCAAATTGTTTCATCATTTATGCCCTTAAAGACACTCAAAAGACACAGAGACACCTACATCTACACCTTCCAAATGCTCAATCTAACATGTTCACTGAACCTGACCTTTCCGTGGCACCATGTGAACTTGCCCTAGGCTCAAGGTGCCCCTGACTCTCTAGAGACACACATGCAGACAGGGTGCATACACTAACATGTACACAAAGAAACTCTTATCATTGTGGTTCCAGTCTCAACCACATCTACGACACTGTAAGCTGGGCTGTGGGAAGGAGATAAGTCTTTGGAGAGTATGAGCAGGAAATCACTGCTGTGGGTTCCAATCTCCTACTCTTTCTTGGGTTTGTTGACTTTAGTTTGGATCATACGCCTAACCCAGTTCAAATCAATGCGGGTGAGTGTGTGTGTGCATGTGTGCCTGTGACAGTGGGTGTCTCCCATGGAGGGGTGGAGGTGTGACGGGTCTTAACCATTCTTCTCATCTTTCTCCTTTTCCTGTTTCCTCCTCCCTCTGTTTACTCTGGTACCCCCTTTTTAACCTTAAGGCATGAGACTGAGAGTTGATGTGGACATGAAATCACACCAGCGCTTTCTGTGAGGTAACAAGCTGACACAAACAGACTCATCGACAATAGGGTTGGCTGACTGTACAAGTATATCAGCAATTGGCTGAGTCCATTGCCGGTTGGTTTTTTGTGGATGATTTGTTAGACAACTTTTGTCATTTTATTTTGGTAATTTGCTGCTGCTCGGTGACAGACTCTTGTTCTGTGAGCTAACCCAGCGGCACAAAGCGGCCAGCAATTTGAGAGAGAGGCAGTGGGGAAAACAACATGTAGAGCCAGAATATTTTCACAGCTAACTTGGCGAATCATGGGTTTATTTCAACCGAACCAGAGCTGTTCATTGCTGGAACAGTGGAAAGACAAACGAAGACCATTTTATTTTGTTTCTGTAGAGTATGAATGGAGTGTGTTTTACGACAAATTAACAAGGCAATTAAGCTTCAGTGAAAGGCAGACACTGGAATGCAGAACGTGTACAGTTTCATTAGGAAACTCTATAGGTGTAAGACTATTTACTATCTTGACATTTTATGAATTTATTTATTAACTTCACTCCCACACACACCTCCCAGATGAAACTAAAATATTTTAACATATCACCCAACCCTAATAAACAACAATAGCCAGAGCAAAAGATCCTCAACAAGACTTACAACACACAGATATGGCTATAACAAAGGCAAAAGGGTGAAGATCTCAACAATAATAGGATTGTGGGAGCAGGATTAAGAGGCCTGGAGAGATGTGTTCAGAGGCACCTAAAACCCTGAAGCAGAGGGAGGGACAGAGGCATGGATGGATGAGCGACAGTTTGATGAAGGAGGCGAAGCAAGAGGGAAATTACACTCCTCTCTCTCTGCTCTGCTTCACTCTTGCTCCCCCCTCACCCTTCACTGCTCTCTCATCATTAGTAAGGACTTGTGCTCCGAGGTATTCCTCCTCAAATTACCTGAAAAAAGACATCCTCTTTACTTTTGGCCCTTTCTCTTCCTCTGCCTGCCCTGCAGGCAAATTCTACCTGTCAGATCAAACAAGCAGCAGGTCTGCACAACACAGTAACTCTCTCCCCTCACTCTTAAGAAAGCTTTTTTTGTGTGTGTTGTTTAAATATAAAAGGCATGACAGTGACTCCAAGAGAAAAAGAGTGAAAAAAAGAGACATTGTTGGGGAGGGTGAGTTAATCAGTTTGCACCATAGCCCAACAGCAGACAAAGAGATCTTGTTCTGGAGGAAAATAGGGTTTGGACAACATAATGTGTATATCCTCTCTCTAGCTTGGACTGCTCAGGTATTAACTCAGTGAGTCAGGCTCCATGTTCGTGTCAGGAATCCTCTGTGGGCCACAAACAAGACCAGTGTTTCTGTGGTCTTATCTAACGCCTCATCAGAAAGTACTTCTGAAAACCTTCTGTAATGATGTAAGTTAAAAGCATCCACCAAACAAACTTGTGACATGCACAAATCCATACAGACACACACATATGACACACACCTTTTTTCACACCCAAGGCTGATGGCTTGCAGTGTCACCGGTTAGACGACTTCTCTGCACCCTGCCCTACTAGTCAGCGAGTCAACCTCTCCCATGTACATTAACTCTCCTTCACAACGTCCTTTATATCTAAAATAAGACACATAAGCTTCCAGTCTAAGCACAAATTTCCAAGCCATTTTTCAAATAGATATTTTCTGCAAATGTCTACACTTCTGATATGTATATTAAAAGTCTAAAAAGTGTAAAACAGAGACTTGCACATACTACTAGAGTAGTTTTTTGTTTTTCAGAGTTTCCAGGATGTATGGGAACTCTGCAGAAGAGGCACCGGAGGCAAGTTGACGAATGAGAACAGGCACAGAGGCTCGTTCTGTTGCCAATCAAAACACAGCCTCGTCTCCTCTGTGGACTTACGGATATCAAATAGAAGCAATACACTCCTCACCTGTAAAAAGGTGTCAGCTTTATTTTTCTGTTATTACATTAAGTGAGAAAAGTTAATAACATGATGACATTTTGCTCTTACTTCCAACTCTCAACTCGCATCACAAACAGGCTGGCTAATTGTAAACTAGAAATACCTTTAAATGTCTTGGCAAATAGATGTAACAGTTGTTCACAGTGGGAGCCTTACTGATTTAAGTCTGCCATATCAACTGCCTGTTTAATTACACAGTTACTCCCCGTCTGACCCCAGATGTGATCCATGTGACATAATTAGGCTGGTCTGAGCCAAACGGCCAAAGTGGCTGTTTATTTACAACCGGCTCCCTTTAATAGGCTGACACACATAATTTGATTTTTACACAATCAGCCTTTTGACTAGTAGCACAGTACAGATGGGACCAGACAGACCAGACAGAGGCAAGCGTATCTATTTGTGTGCACATATGTGTGTATGAGAGTTTGCGTGTGTAGTTTTCCATGTGGACAGCAGAAAAAACTGACTGACTAGTTAATCAGTCTAACGGCAGGCTTGCGCTCTGTCAGCTGACTCTTCTAAACTACAAGACTCCTCTCTGCATGTCTTCAGGGCAGGAGCCCTTTCTTTTATCATCATTCAATTCTGAGAAAAAAAAATAAAAAAAGACTTAATGGCCATGAATGGAGTCTGCGTGGCTGAGCAAGAGATCTAAGAAATGAAATATCAATAGTTCTCTTGTACAAAAAATAAATACAAAATCATTTTGTGTCGTATTATTCACAGTTGTAATTAAATGGTAGTAAAGGTAATAAAAACAACATTAAACTTAGGAGAATTTGATCAAGCCTTAAACTGCTGCAAATGATTTTAATGTTGTTTCAGAGACATATGCCAGTAAGTACTGGCATAAAGCCATATGCCCGTCTGCTCACATCAAGAACGCAGCTCTGACGGTGGGTGTGAATTTTTGAACCGAGTCTGTTGTTTACCAAGACAATCCAATTGTGATTCCTCCACCAAAGGAAAAGTCCAAAATTAAAAGCTGTCTGTCATGAGCTGTCTTTGAAAAGGTCATCCTAGCCAATGTTTCATCACATCTTTATTACTGGCCTAACCTGCACAGCCATCACCTGCACCTCACTAGTTCATAGTGCAGCTGCCGTGCTTAACTAGATCCACCAAGATCACATCACATCCACTACTGCCTTTTAGATCCTGTCTGTAGTGATACAACTGTTTGAATAGTGTGTAAAAAAGAATACTGCTCATACACACTACACAGAGACAATGACCCCTTTGCACCTGCAGTACAATGTCTCTCATCTTCAATTAGAAAGAGGGAATGTCAAACACTAGTTAAGGAATGCTGCTTTCCTCGTCCTATTTACAGAAGTAGCAGACTGTTGAAATTCCAAAAGTTCTGGGAACAGACACACAGCGTGATTCACATCACTTTTGGTGAAATATGATCAGGTTCATGAACCAGCTATGGTGTGCTTTCGTTGGGAATTTGGCTCGGGAGTGGCAATGCAATTATAAAGATAGCTCAGTCTTAATTACAAACCAGGCTAAGCTGTCAGAAAGTGGAAAGCATAGATCAAATAGGCCACTGCTCTCCTTTACACTACAGCGCTTTTCCTCACTGGTCTGATTGCACCGCCGGTAGTAGAAGAGACTCACTTGCAGGTTATTTCATGTTTCCACAACAGCATGGCATGCACCCAGAAACAAAAGGCTATGCTAACATGTGTGGTGAGAGTGATTAGCCAACTTGTCATTTTGATTCAATCAATCAAGCTTCAGATTGTTTTTTTTCTCATCAATTACACAGAATAGGTTACTTTCTCAAGTAATAAAAATGTCTCGTCACTGTCTTGACATCCCTCAGCAACAACAAATCAGTGGTAAAATATATTGGCAACACTTAGAGCTATCAATTTTATAGCAACAAGAGAGTAAGTTACACAACCCCCAAAATGTCCTAAATAACATCTTGGAGGTGGAAGTGTGTGTATTGGTATTGTTCCCAGTACTGGTGTACTTTGTCAGACAGAGCAGCCTTTTATTCCCTCTTCCGTGCCTGAGCAAAACCTCATGGTCCCGTGGACAGACTGGGGTTGATCTAAAAACCCATTTCTGTGCTGACTTTCACATCCACCAATCCCCTTATAAGGCATTTCTATTGCCATGTTCTCATTTTTGTTAGTAGTGTTGTAGTGACAGCATGAGTTAAACTGTTTGGTCACAGACCCAGCATGTCAATCTTACCTGCAGTACTCGGTGCCATTGCTAAAGGTCAGACATGTAGCGTTGTTAACACATGGCGCCTTATCATCCATACACTGCAGAGCTGCAAAAGACAAGAGACAAGACAGGGCAATCAGAAAGGTTTCATCTGCTACATGTTCAGTCAAAATATCAGCAATATTTTAAGTGTCACCATTTCCTTACATGTGTCAATCTTACTGCCTTATATAACAGTATATAAATACAATCCTCACACCTAAAAACAGAGAGATGTTGTAGTAGTGTCAGGAACGTCAGTTTCCTCAAACGTGCAGATTTGTTTTGTATATTGTAAAAATGTCTGCTCCTAGCCAGTTTTCCACTCTACACTGTTAATCAATCCATTTGATTGATAGTGTCCATCATGTCTTGTTCTTGACTGTGTTTAGACACAGACATACAGAGACACCATGATAATGATGTCCTCCTGATTCATGCCAAAAAAACTAAAAATGTATATCACAGAATAACCTGTTTAGATGACAAGAAAGTTTTGCACAAGCTGGGTAGCTCTCGTCTTGTCAGCAGTGTTTCATTGCTGCTAAATTTCAAAGTTGGCACTGCTCAAAACTCATTCAGGGTTTCCCCCAGAAAATTGGTTAGTGTAGGTGGCAAGATCCTCCTCACACACACTCCCCTACTCTCTGAGGGACACCCTCCACACAGTAGTCTACACATTTGCCCCCCCACACACACACCTTCTCTTTACAGAGATAATGCAGGAAGCTCACCACCTATCTGGCTTATGAAAAACCACCCTGGAATCAGCCAGTGGTCATAGGGTGGCCGGGTGAGCAGGCAGACAGAAATGAGCCTTGATGAAGACAACAAAGTCCAACTATCTCCTCACCAATGAAACACTCACAGCCAGACACATGAGCTATTGTGTGGCCTCCAAACTGCCAGAGACATATCTCTCGAGTGGTCTTCATGCACATTATGCCAGCCCAACATGCCAAACAACAGAGTAGTGTTCTCAGTCTCATTATTTATCAATGTGATATGGTAGCCAAATGAAAGACACCACTGTTAAGGGTGTGTAATTAATTAAGCGCAGCTCTTATAAATCATTGGTAGTAGTTGTAACAACTGCTGCTATGTTAACATTTTGTTCAATTCACAGTCTCATGTGTCTTTTTACAAAATTAAGGGTAGATCAGCTGATTTCAAAGAAATGCCAAAAATGTCTTCACAAAACAGTCATTGCATTACAGGAAGTGCGCTCAGAAATGGTGTGACTTCCTGCACCTAGGTTAATGACTCTTAACTATTATTAACTCTACTTGATATGATTTTGCAGTGTTAAAAGCTGGACACATAGTTCAAGGTCCAGTCTCTGAACTGGTCTGGTCAGAGAGCAGAGACTAATGCCTTAGAGTCAGGCTGACAGACATAGTCCATTAGACATGGGGATACCATACATAAACCACTGTGAAATTCATAATCCCAACAAGGCCGCACATAACCATGCCTCCATGTGCACAACTGCACAGACATCCACTGAAATAAAGTAAAGTAAGTAGAGCTGCAGCTGCAGGACAGAAACCACAGAATATACTGTGTCTTCATGGGACTATTTCTGTACTGAGCAGACATACAATATGCACACTTGCAACAAAATATGAAAATCATGCACAATCATGCACATAACACAGCGTAGATAGAAAATCCACACGTGGTTAGACTTGTGATACAGTGGTACTTTCACTTTTGGTTTAGTTCACATTTATGTCAAAATTTAATGAAAATTCTGTTTAATCTGCTTTTAAATAAATCAAAAAAGGACATCAAATATGATTACCGTACAGTAAACCTGGGCAACACACCATAGGGTATGGTATGTGTGCCACAGAAAGCATCGAGCAGCGAGCAGACAGTTGCACAATCAGCAAAAAACACAGTAATGGGGACAGGGGGGTGAGATGAGAAGACTAATGCATAAGGCAGAGGGAGTGAAAGAATGGAGGCTAGAGAGCTGAGACAGGAAAGGCTGCTGTCATCTTCGACTGGTTTGACGAGCTTCCCATGCACGCTGTCGCAATGCCAGACGCAATGATCTTACCAGATTTGGGACAGCCTGCCTCCTATTACGCCATTTTAAAACACACGCACAAA
This sequence comes from Chaetodon trifasciatus, assembly GCA_037975065.1. Lineage (NCBI taxonomy): Eukaryota > Metazoa > Chordata > Actinopteri > Chaetodontiformes > Chaetodontidae > Chaetodon > Chaetodon trifasciatus. The sequence goes on from JBBMOE010000022.1 coordinate 2,155,867, forward strand.
CCAATTACCCCATGACATACAGATCACCAATTCCCCGACTGAAAGATTGGACAAAGTTTCAGCGATCAGTCTCTCTACAGTAAAACAAACAAAATGTTCGCACACATTCAAATGACTGACCAGCGCATTGTGATCCAGACTCATATCAACAGGATTGTATCTTCTCTACCTGGCTGTTCTCACACTTCACTATCAATGAACCGTGGACAGAAACATTTCCCAGGAATGAGAGCCTTGATAAGGCCCAATCGACAAAGTCAACAGTGAAACTCCAGGCAGATGGTGTGAGCTGAGAAAAAACACAGTTTCCTGACCCAAAGTATTACTATTATTGGGTATTTTCCTGATGAAAAGTCTCATTGCTTTTCTCACTCACTAGCAGTTGTGTGTGTTGTGTTTGCATATGTGTGTGCATGTGCAGGTTATGGGGGGAAGAGGAGTCTAAGTGGAGACCAAAAGCAGAAGATTTACAGTGTCTGCAGTCTGGTGGGACTGGGAGGAGAGCTGTGTGTGATCCCTGCTGATGGAAGCTGGAGCTGTTAAGATGCCATAATGCAAAATGAAAACAGAGAATCTAAACACTGATTTCAAAATGCTTTTCTCAAACTGACCTCAACATGACAATATTAATAATGTTATTTGTACTGCACCTTTCAAACATAGTTACAAAGACAAAAGAGATACAAAAATGTATACAGTGAATGCTAAAATATTAACAAACGGAAAGGGAACCTTCTGATCTGCTGTGCGTTTCGGTATGTAGACGTGGCAAAGGAAAACTATTCACTGTGTTGCTGCATGGAAAATCAGGGGGGGTCACAAGAGCAGTAGCAATAAGTATGTTTCCATTCACCTACTTTTCATGTACACCTTTTAAAAGCTGAATGGAAGAAAAATAATAAGAAAAAAAAGTGGGCATATCAAAAAAGAGCAGATACAATAAAGGCTAATGGAAACAGATTTTTCAGAAAGACCTTGATGTCATGGTACCTGCTTATTCTACTGTAGAAAAAACATTTAAGTCCAACTGGAATCATACTTAGTCACCTCTTCTTGTAGTCAAAAATAACATGTTTATTAAATGTACTGTATACACTATATGTACTTTAGACAGCATGTTATTAATAGGACCACACCAGCATTGGGCTGTGTAGTGTGCTGCAGCTGATTAACTATCTAGCCTGCAAACTGAGTGCAATTTTCCCCTGTGAAGTTGTAAATTAGATAAGAAGGAGCTTTATAATGCTAACATATATACGTATAGAAATAAGGTCTCCCTCTAGATAAACTTTAAAACAGCTCATGTGCATAATAAGCAGCTAATTTGTTTTTCCTCTCCATTTAGGTTTTCACTTTCTATTACTAGAAGCATTTACTGAGCTGTCCCCACTGCAAGTGGACCTTGGTTTTTGTAAACTGCGGTGGATGGCAGCAACCACAACTACTTTTGGACACATGCTGACATAAATTCCAGGTTAAAATAAGTTGAAACCAATCTCCCCTTTTTTAAATCTGGGTATTTTTCTGTGAGAATCTGTAAATACTGAAAAACACTGAGCCGTGCGAATAAGGTTTAAGGGAAAAGAAGGCAAAATTCACAGCCTTTAGAGGCTAAGACAGAAAAAAATGAGAGGGGGAGCCGGGTTGTTGTGCTCAGCTGGCATTACACTGGTTCCTCCCTCAGCATTCGCCACTGCTTTGTCACTGACACCACAGCGGGTCCCTAGAGGGATCCAGCCATGTCATGAGGAGAAAAAAAGAGACTGTCAAAGAGGTATTAAGAGGGAGGGCGAGAGATAGATGGGCTTTGAGCTAATAGCTGAGGATTGAGATGGGGAAGTAATTACCAAACTACAGACAAAGACTGCACACGAATGGGTGTCCCTGAGCACTGGCACACATCCATACAGCAGAGGGCAGGAAGTTGTTCGCGCCGAGTGAGGAAGTAACCCCATTTCCTGGAATTGCTGTACAAGCCTCTATATCCAGCAGGCCAAACAGTCCCCATGGTAACTTGCAATAAAATACCCTTAGCTCAGCATGGAAGGAGGGAGATGAGGCTCAAACTAAGCACTATTACCCTGAGGGAAGCTTTACTGGCCCACACAAACAGCAGAGGAACCGAGCAGACGAACCAAGCAGGGGCTTTAAGGCTTTAGTCTCGCAGGTCAGCTTCAGTTTGGAGGGTGGTCACATACTGTAAGACAGACGTGTGCCAACAGAAACAGCAAAAGTGTGATTACTAGGGATGTTTCAAGCTCATGTCCTGGATCTCTATCAGGACAGATCAAGGCATTTTCAAATGCAACAGTATCAGCATTATCAAACCTGATCCATTTCCAATCCTTTATGTCCTTTAATGTAACCCATTAGACTCAAGGCACACCAGCTGTCAAAAGCAACCCGTGCTCTGAAGTTACAACACTGAAACCTGACAGATTAGTAAAACAGATATAAAGCAACCAGTAGTTTCAATTGATAAAAATGAGAATAAAGTGCAAAAATATCTTGATTGGGACAGCCCCAGCAATTACCCTGGCACACTGCACACTGACACGGTCGCTGTGCTGTTGTAATTACTTGGCATGCTGGCTCTCTTTGTGTGTGTGTGTGTGTGTGTGTGTGTGTGTGTGTGTGTGTGCTGGGGGGAGAAAGAGACAGACAGACCGTCAGAAACAGGGAGAGCAGACCAGACAAAACAAACGTGGGGACTTTCCCTTGCTCATTCACATCCTATTTTTTTTTTTTTTCTGATTCAAAACTTTTTTTTTATTATGATTAAAGCAAAACTCAGGACTATTGTGCAGACATGTTCAGTTACATCCAAAAATACTTTAGATGGCAGAAACTGTAGTCTAGAATATTTTTAGCTTGCAAGACTGTGTCCATAAATATGCTCATACATACAATATGTGAATAACACACACATCCAGTGATACAATGTCATGTCTGCAAAATTATGAGGTCAAACTCCCTTTCAGTTCATCAGAATGACGATCATACAATCATACATTATATTTCAATGTGAGATTTTTTTCCCCTTCATACCAACATACATGGGTGGTTAACCATTATGAATAATTTCCGCTAGTCTAGTTTGGCCACATATAACGACTTCCCTCTCTCCTCTCCCCTTGTATTTTTATTATACAGCCTTTTCCTAGTTAATCACAGCGGGGGTATTTATACAACAGGCTTACTATTTGTCACCCGGTGACAAATAGTGGGACTAAATGGACTGTTGCCTGACCAATGCCAATATTTCTATGCACTGGGCAACACTTATTGTTTAGCTCTGTGTTTTAACCAGATAATCATGTGTCCCAGCTAAATTCATTCATCATAGGTAACCCAGGCTTGCCTCCTTCTCCTGCCTGATGTGCCCTGCTTGGTTCATTACTCCATGCGCCCTGCCTGAATGCCCCTGGATTACGGGGCTGCGTTGGCCAAAGAATGCAGGCCGCAGTAATTCCCTGTTAATTTGCTAACCTGTTCAACAGTGCAGACACAACGCTGTGTAATCCCCTCGACCTTCACAGCAGCAAACACCGCCTCCTATAATAACAGTGCATGTCGTTCATGCAGGGCATGCACCTAGCTTCATTCACATTTTGGCTGGCATTTATTTAATATGAAAGGATCAAAGTCACTGAGAGCAAACTGTTAAAGCAGGCACTAGTGCTGCATTAGCACGGTGAAGCAAAATAGTAACAGGCCCATAACTATGACTTTCACCTCGTTTGCTATGCATTTCAACTTCAAGACCTTAAATCACAGTAGCTCTATGAATTTATACCTATTCTAAGCCACCGTGGCATCAGAGGCGCACACACATGCAGTGTCTTTGCATGGAAATGCAGACACACATACATCTGGTGCACAGCCGTGCAGACCTTCACCCACTGAGTCATACAGTTGTACATTATTTACTACTCTCTCCCACTACAACCAACGAGCACAGGACCGAAACATGTGCGGAGGTCTGGCTTTTTAACTACACTACTAATCTAAAGGGTGGAGATGGCTGAACTGAATATAACCTGAAAGATGAATGCACAGTATCTTACTAGGGCTGTGACGATAACCACATGACCACAACACTGCAGTCATGTGATGCCAACACGCAGTTGAGCTTATTACTGTCGTAACTGTGATTTTTTTTTCTCTTTTTTGCGGGTTTTTAGTGAACATGGTGAGTGATATGACAAAGTCATTAATCATTGTTTCGTTATCGTCATTGTTTTCCATCCTATGTTGAAGGGCGTCTGGAGAAAAACAAAACTTTCAGTCACTAATCACTTTAGATTTCTTTTGTTTGTGTCAGTTTATTATTGATTTTTTTCAAGGCATGAGTACTTGTGATATCTACAGATAACTTTCAGTCGAAGATATAATACATAAACATAGTAGACAAGAATAAAGTAACAGTTGGAGTTGGATTTTAGATTAGATTGCAATCGCTTATAGCAAACACAGTTCTCTTAGGTGACAATGCCCATACAGTTGGCACTGGCTGGTTGACATTACTTGGTCCCTCCATGCTGCTCCTCACATCAACGACTCACAGTAACTCCGTTCCTGACACCATGTCATGTTGGGTTCTTTCAATAAATCAGACAACTACTGCGAGTATGTTTTGTGACTTTCATTGAAGCACTCAACAGCATTTCGCAGTAGGCTAATTTAACAAACTCTGCTCTTTTGGGACCAGACCCCGTGTGACCCCTGAACTCATGCACATGTTGATGTAGGGCGTCATGCATACCTGAGATTACACAAAGGGATTGGTTGGCAAACTCAAACCAAGGCATCGTGGGATTGATGGCCAACAAGAACATTAAGTATTTTTAACATGTAAAAATGGATAAATCGTCTTGAAGACGTTCAGTGTAGGATTTATCATTATGGATTTATTATGAAGACTCCAAAAAGCTCACTTTACAAATTCTGAAAGGGATATGGCAGCACCAGAGCCCACGTTGAGGTGGAGGAGTTGGGGGTATTGGCAATAAATCAACAAACCATGGAGAAACATTTCTTTTCAGCAGTAACAAATAATCCATACAGTAAAGCCCTGTATAGTATCTTACTGAGGGAGCATATGAGGAGATATCTGACAGAAACCAAAGGGAACACTTGCAGGGTGTCACAGAGAAGATGTCTTAAACTGTATTATTAACACAGCCGCAAGGCAGTGGGTAGAGCTGGTGGTCAGTAAGTAATGCAGTGTTGTGGGTAGCTCAATAAATATCTTTGTCTTCAGAGCACAGGGCGAAGCATGGTGGAGATAAATCACATTTCACACCAGCTTGGGGCAGATGCAAGTAAACCATGGGCGGCACAATCGCTGGCCTTTGTCAGTTTGTATCCACAATGCAATACATACACACACGCAAATATATACACACACGCATGTCAGCTGTCTACGGTTTGCACTGGGCAAATATATGCAACCGTCCACATACCTACACCATCAGTGAAACACTTTGTTGTGTGCTAGAAAGATGGCAGCTACGCTTCCTCAAGAACCACATTGATATTCAGCTGGACTGTAGGACAATATTAACCATGTTCCTGCATCAACACAGACAGAATTCATTGGCCCTGATGGCCCCTAAAAGTACATGATGCACAATCATGTATTATCTTTTCAAGACATCATATACAGCAGAACTGTCTTAAGCAATATTTTCAGCTCAATTACCAAAATAAACCACAAAAACTTGATGACAAATGTACCCTCTGGTATGCTTTTACAGGTAGTTTAGGAATGTGTCTGACATCACATTTTGCAATCAGAGCTCGGTAACACTGAGCAAAAAGAAAATACAGACAGTACCATATACTTCAGACAGTAAAAAATGGCTGATTAATGTAGTACAGGGAATGTGCTGTGCCACATTTTCACTGTCTCTGGAATAATATGCTTAAGCCGTGCTGTGGCATGCAAAGTTGTGACTATAATAAGCATTTCCATTGCACCCTCTCAGCAGGGGATCATTGTTGTGGCCTGCAATACTGTGGCCCTGCTTAGGAGTAAATTCAAACTGTTCCTCCCTAACTGAGCTACGATGCACGAAATTGAACGGCTCGGCATGTGTGATCAGGTAGGTGAAGAGGTACAGAGCGTATTTTTTACATTTTTATATTTAGCACAGTGCAGCTCTTTTATGATCCACTCTCATGTGCCACATCGGAGCTCTAAGCATCAGGTAAAGATACAGCTAGTGCTGCCTCACGTTAAAAGCTTTGAATTGGCAAACATCTGGCAGGCTTTTATTGTGAAGAAGCTAAAGGAAGTGTATTTTAATAACTGGTCAACACAACAAGATTAAGACTTTTTCATGTTTTTTTTTTTTTGGCAAATGAGTTCCAATTATTGCAATCAATCAACCATAATGAACCTGTGAAGTAAAAAGCTGCAGGCTACAGCTTCTTGCAGCATGGGTAAACCTCAAACCTTACTCACATTATCAAGGTAAACAACACCTTCGACAATGCCATCCTGTCATATGGAAAACCACGTCTGCCTTGCACAGATCAGGCTGTGGTCGCAGTTGCTTGTGGTGTGGCACATTACAGCAAAGAGTTCCGGCTATTTGGAAGTTTAGCATTAGCGGGAAAAAGTATAGGTGGGGATGCAGAGGGGAGGGGAAAGAAAATCATGGTGCACAAAGTGTGTGGAGTGAAAGAGAACGAGGGTGAGCAGAGAGGGAGGGAGGAATGTCAAACACCAACAACATTCCACTGCCTCTCCTTGCACTGCCTGCAGCACTTTTACATTGTCTTTTCTTCTTTTGTGCAACTTCTCTGTTCAGAAGTCACCTATAGTCCAAGAAAATATGGAAGAAAGAATAGCAGGACTGCATGTTTCAATTCCACGGATGAGACAAGAATCAGGGTTAACCCACCGAACCTCCATTTAAATAGGCGCAGATAAAACATTTTTATCTTATCTTCAATAGAGGAATTTAACCATGTTTAAGGACTTCTGTATTTGGTGGAACACTTTCCATAATTGCATACTAAAATGTACATACTTACAGAGAAACAAAGCAATGCATGTTGTCAGTAAAATGTGTTGTTGGTTTCTTTTACATGCACTTTTCTCTATTTTAACATTTTTGGTTATATCTCAAGGTTAAGCTCTTTGTAAACAACTTTAAGTTACACAACATAAACAAATGGGCATGATATAAGTGAAATCAATATGGTTTGAGATGTTTTGTTTTTTGGAAATTACCTCGACCTAATTAGGAACCTAGCAGGCAATATGCTGTTTGTGTTTATTGCTGTTGCAACTGAACTTAAGTTAACATTGTCTGGTGGTCGGCTAGACCTTCATCAGCTAACTCTACTTGCACTCTTTTAGGTGCCATGCCACACGTCGTGTGAGCCACAATGCCCAAAGGTACTTTTTCAGCAATTTCTGTGCAAAACAACCTCTCATTCTTCAGAGTCCCTCGTAATCGACGGTGACCTGACCCAAGACCTATTTAAGGACTTGCTGTTGGGCTCCAATTAGTGGACACTAATTGGTGCTTAAATAACGACAGGTGCACTAGATAGTAAACTAGCCATCCCTATATCTACTATACACATACACACTGCTAGCAATTCTATGACAAATGTACAGCACAGGTGCTGGATTTGAGGGGTTAAGATCATTTCCAAGTACAGCTAGGTCTCTCAAATATTTCTCAATCTTTATGCCAATTCCCTCCTTGTTATGTCACATTTAAGAGCATTCACGGTCAAAAGCCTGCAGCATTATAATGTACATCAGAGTTGCAAGGATTCATAAATTAACTTAAATAACTTAATTCATCAATGCACTATAAAATTAATTGCCAACTATTTTGATAGTTCAACAGTTTGAGTAATTCTTTAAGAAAAAAAAAGTCAAAATTCTCTTAAATGCTGATGTTTACTGGTTTGTTTACTCCTCTATGCCATTAAACTCAATATCTTCCAGTTGTGGACAAAACAAGAAACTTGACGTTCTGGTGCTGGTCTTTGCAAAACACTGATCAACAATTTCAGAATTTTCTGATATTTTACAGACCCAACAACTAATCGATTGATGGAGAAAATAATCTGCAGATGAATCGACAATGAAAATAATCATTAGTTGCTGCAATACTGTACATGCAACACGTGAGCATGGTCTTGTAAAGGGAAAAATAAGTTTGTTTCCTCGTGAAACTCTCCACAACCATAATTATGGTGGTAGACATTTGCCTTAAAATCCCCAGCTTATCCACTCCTTCACCACTGTCAGCTCTGTTAATTCAGCAGGGCAGTCTAAACATGGTTAAGTGTCCATTTTGAATTCTTTCTCTTGCTGTTCAACATCTGGGCAGCGGTGCGGCTCAGCTCAGCCTGAACAGTCAGCAGCGGTACGCCATAGTGTCCATATTCACCAGACCTCAGCAATGTTAGGCACAGGGTGACGTTATCTTCAGTTTCAGGGGCCTTATGGAGGTGTGCAATAAATTATAGCCTTTTAAACCATGTGAGAATGACCCAGGAGTCTTTAAGTGTTCATAATGTATTAATAGTGATAACAAAGACAGACAAATGTGAGCAAAGGTGAGCATAACAGTGACACCCTCAACCTCCATCAGGACACTATGGTAATATCAAAGCGACGTTAGCTAACGTATGTTTTGGGTAAAATGCCTCAGCAGTTCCGACTCAATCGCAGCAGAAACGAAACAGTCACCACAAATTCCAGGTAAAAGCTTGTTTAAAAGTTAGCTATGTGTCAAAGGTTAGTTTTAGGAGGAGGTTTTGCCTTTTCTGTTAACTTTTTCAGAGCAGCTCACCTAGCTAGTCCGACACAAGTGTACAAGCAGTGACTGCAGAGATGCTACGTCTGCTCCGCGTCCCGCTGATGCGGAGGCAACACAACGTGACAAGTTATGAATTATTAGGACACAACAATGCGGCTTCATCATAGTAACAGACTTACCCAGCGAGAGGTGAATGAAGCAGAAGACAAAGACTAGTGATTTGCCCGAGGAGAAACCGGGGATCTGCTCCATATTTTCTGTAAAATCCACATAAGGTCGCCAGCCCAAAGTTGAGTTGTCTCCGGGACGGTTACTTCTCAAAAAAAAAAAAAAAAAAAAAAAAAAAAAAGTATCGATGGAAATGGGTCACACACAAATAAGAAAACGTTAAGTGTAGTGCCGAATTAAAACATTTCAGCAGTGTTTTACATGTGTCCAACAAGTCGTTCCGTAAAAAACCCTTTAAAATACTCTTAAATCTAACTTCTACCAGCGACACACGGCAGCGAAAAACTCTTCCACCTCTCGGAGTTCACCAGTCACTGAAGTCACTGCGAGCCAACACGCAAACCCATATCCTTCCGCCGAAGTCAGTGGGGATCTATCGTCGGGCTGAAAAGACGGTTAAAAACTCGTTAAAATCTTATATCTAAACCACATTTATGTGTCCCCGCTTTAGAAATGACCATCCACTAAGCATGCGATTTTTTTACCACGGACACAACACACAAACACCGCAGAAGTTAAAGTTTTCTTTCTCTGCGTCGCGCGGCGGAGGAATTTTTTTTCTCATTTTTCTACTTCTCGGAGCCTGGTATGACTCAAAATTAACCCGTTCAATGATGCCTTTTTTCTTCTCTCCTCCCATGAACTGCACGTTTTTTCCCGATATGTCTTTTAACACCCACTCGTTTTTTTTTCTCAGTACTATAATTGTTAGAGCCAGACTGTGTGCCAGGGCTCAGGTCTAGAGCGTTCAGGTTTTCAGGTAATTTATGTCCACGAGACTGTAGACTGTGAGAGACTTTGCAGAGGCAGACAAAAAGGTGGGTGACGTTAAACAATGACTTATAGTGATGTTCAAAACCACCTAGATATACGTTTCATACGCCTAAATCATTTTAACGTTGCACGCATGTCCTTATTTAAGACTAATACACGATTTGGGGAATGTCATGAGCATAGACAGGTGAGTGGATCAAGGTGAGTTTTCCGTTTCTGTGTCTACCTGCAGGTTTCAGGTAAGCCACCACATTCCCACTGCATTAGTTCCATTCTGCAAGTTAAATGTTGTTATAGGACTAATTGGGTGGAGTCATATTCAGATACTGAAAAGAGAAAAACAGTACCATAACTAGCCAGTGGAATAGATTTTATTTAATCATTTTATCAGTGGAGCAGAAATAATTAGTCAATGGATCGATTAGTTGATCGACACAAACTTTATTGGCAACAATTGAGTCGATCATTTTTTTGAAGGGGAAATGAGAAACAGTTTTGGTTCCAGCACCTTTTGACGTGTCAAAAAAAAAGAGACATCACATGTTCTGGAAAATGATGGCAGGCTTTTTATAAGAAAAGCATTTCACAACAGTTGATCCGTCTTTAATCACGTCATTGTTTCATTTAGAGCAAAGCGAGCTTTAGTATCTGAAACACTGCCCTTTAAACTCCCTCTCTCATGCACACTCACTCAGTCTCTCTAAACTGTTAGTGACCAGGGTAATCCCAAACTAATTATCCCTTATCATCCTGAATGATCCAGGTGTGAATCACTGGCTCGTCACAATAACAAGCCCATGTCTCATCCCAGTGATTTGTTTGTCTTTACACCCCGTTAGAGAAACACTGCCGAGCCTCCTGCTGCTGCGACCGGCCCTCTGTCCTCCATTCAACCCTGCTGAAAGGCCTGGAAACAGGGGGAGCAAATTGATCTCCTCAGGGGTCCGTACTGACAATGCTTTTGTTGCTGTGGCCAATGTCAAGCTCTTGCTCTCCATGCGTGGTTGGGCGTCAGGTGCTGGCACCACAACAAACGCTGTTCAGGCATTTGGTCAGATGCTGTTTTTGTTGATAAACCTCGTCTTGTGTTTGCTTATTCTTCTTATCTATCACCAAAACATATAAATTCACTGCCGCAGATGCGTCGCTTTCTGAGTTATCCCTGCGTTTTTGTTCCTCAAGATTGTGAGTTAATTCATTCAATTCAGAATTCCTCCTACTACACTTTGATAATCTCTTATTTCATAGTAAAGCCAGTGGTCATGTGATCCAGTAGTAATGTGATATAAATCACATCAGAGGATCGCTTTGTCTGCAGCGCTGTTTTCCTAATGATGTCACTCCAGATGTGGGCTTATATAGTTTAGGAAACATGGGGTGAGAAAGGGTGTGGATCTGCCTCGTGAGCAGAAAACGCTGATTAGTTCCTCTTTGCCATTGCGCAGATGAAAGACTTCTAACACAGAAGCCTGCCACAGTTTCAACGAAGGAAAATAAAGCATTCAAAAACAAAGTGTTGGGAAAGCTCAGTCTCACCAATGCTCTAAATCCCTTTTAACCACTTTTGTATGAATGCATCCACAACCCCAACTCCAGATTGAGATGACAAAAACACCTCAAGGTTACATAATTGCAGTTCTGGTAGTACTGAATTCATTTAGGCCACTTTTAAAATCTAATTCAAGAGCTGTAAAAGCTGCCAGAAAGATAAGGAAATCAATGGGTGTGTTATCAGGACTTAAACACAGAACATTTTTGGGTTGGCTGCACAAGTATTAGTTTTTTGTAGGTCAGGTATACCACAGAGGAGTAATAAAACTCGGCCTGGATCAGAGCCATCGACCTCTGCCATGCTGGTGGGAGAACCACTTTCATCACCGTTGGGGCTCTTCACACTGATTTGGAGCTCATCAGTCAGAGTGACTCCAGCTGTCTGCCACCAGATTTATACTGCAGAACATGGTGTTCAGGGGGCAGATTAATGACTGATTACACTAGAGACAGTGTGTGTGTGTCTGTGTGTTCCTGTGCACTCCCCTTAACCATAAACACGCCTTCTTTCCCCAGTGTGATAGCCATGGGAAACCAAATCAGCGCCTGTCATTTAAGAAGTCACCCGGCCTTTACGTTCTAGGATGGCAGGCAGCGGAGGTAGTATGAAGTGTATATATGATGCCTTTCTATAATTAGATGTGGCAAGGACTGATTCACTTTTCCCGGCTGTGGCAACTGATTTGCTAGCAGAAACAGTTGTACATATAACTGAGGCAGGTTCATTGCTTCTGGATGTTTCCATGCACCCCAGAGACACTTTATCCTTATAATTACACTTTTTGCACCGTAGCATCACGCTAACCATGCTGTTAACCTTTAATGCAGCCATGTATGCTCCACCGAGATCAAGTTTAGTTAACACAAGTGTTGACAAGCAGGCATTTTGTGCTGGCTTCGCTGAGATGAGGCATTCACGGACCTCAAGCGCTGGGTGTGAAGTTTTGATGCCCCCTGTGTCCTCATCGGGCTTTTTGCACATGTTGTGCCGGAAGCATCATCTCTCTAATGTCGTCTTTACTGTGTAAGCAGATCTAGGGGACAGGAAGCTTAAAAGGGGGTATATTTAGGGTTGATTATCACCTCCTTTCACTGACTTGTTTCAACTGCTGTAAGAGAAGCAGCCCACGCTCTGTAAAAGGCTGAAAGATCTGTAGATATATATTGATCAGAGCATATCAGATCAGGTGAGTTTCAGATCTCCTCGACACAAGCATCAACAGGAACGCTTGGCCGCTCGAGCGGGGTCATCAAGATGAGAAGCCGCATAGTGTCTAATTTACGGAGGGATGCAGAGCTGATAAAAGGGTTTCCAAGTATTTAATCACAGTAACTCATTTTCCTGTGTGAACTAGAGGTTATATGAGTCAAATGTCAACACCGGGGGAGATAATGCGCACATAAATTAAAGAAGCACACAAATCAGCACTAAATCTGTGTAATCATTTACTCGGTTGGACATGGGATCATTTTAAGAGAAAGTAAACATACCTGAGTAAGGTTTTTTTTTTTTTTTTTACTGGCCTGAGTTTTATTGTAAACTGCAGAATAGCCACAGATACAGAATTTATAGTGCGATCGTTGCATGTAATCGCTCAAGACTGATTTACTGTGACCTTACAGTTTATTAACATTGCACTGAGGTTGTCATTTGATTGATCGTCAAGCTGATGGATGACTTTGTAAACCCCCATCAGTTAGCCAACAGTGTCACATTGCAGACGTCATTTAAAACAAGAAAAAAACTAAATCACCACCAGCAGATATCAAAAGTTGGTGATGCGCTGTAGCTTTGGACATACAGTATGTGTCACAGTATTATGGTGTTTTTGCAGTTCTCAGGGTCCTCGAGGAAAGCGGGCATTTTGTGAGTGTGAGAAATCAAGATGGTGTGTGTGCGCGAACGTGTGCGTCATGGCGTTCCACAGTGGTCAAAGGTGGAGAGTCAGCGAGCGCGAGGGCCCGACGTGACCGAGCGTGGTGTGGGTAGAGGCCTCAGCCAAGGAGTCCCTGATGAGGAGAAGAGGGGAGTTGGCATAGAGGTGAGGAAACAGGTGATGAAGGAAAGGTGTGAGGAGGAGGTGGGTGTGTATGCGTGTGTGAACACCTCCTGTAAGGTGACCTGCGGCTCTGGCAGGGCCAGGTGGACAGGAATGTGCTGTTGTGTGTGGATGGGATCCTCCCTTGAGCGCCCCTGCCTGCCCACCGTCACCCCACACTAGCAGGCTATTTATATTGCACTGTGGGAAAATAACGGCTCCAGCAGTGTCATCTGGGTTCTGCAAGGTTTATACTCCCCACCCACACTCTCTCTCTCTCTCACACACACACACATACATAACACCACCACACTTCCCAAATCCCGCAGTCACAAACAACCTCAGGACAAATTAAAGCATATGGTCTAACTGGCATATCAGCGTTGTACACTGGCATTATCACTGCTGGCGCTCTCAATTACCCTTGAGCCACGCTAACAGAGGATCCAGCTGTATCACCACACAATGGACGATTTAGAGTTGACTTACAGTAGATTTTTGTGCAGAGAGGCAAGCTAAAAACACATAGCAAGACTACAGTTTGTGTTGCCTTTAAGTAACACTGGGGCTGACGAGGAAACTGATTTTGAACGATTTGACAGGATTTTAAATACACACCCACACAGAGACAACATGCACACACTCATGCAGGCAAAATTCTCATTTGCAGAGAGCAATCAGTCGTCTAACAGTTGTATATAACTTTGCCTCTGGGATGAATATAGTTTTACTGTCTGCAGCAGGAAGCAAATATGGAGCTAAAAATAAAATAAAGGTGTAAATGATTAAATATTTAAATGCACCAACACGCTGCAACTGAATGGATGTAACACTAGATGAAAAACATGTTTCATAAAAGATCAACTGGTGTCACATCTTGAGCTATCTCCATAGCTTGCAGTTAGTTTTGGATGTCTCCTACAACCTATAATTCAGTGAGGGAATCACAAATAGTATGATGGATAGAATTCAATGTGGAAAAATTATTGACCAAATTATGGTCGCTGCGCTGTGGCAGGGGGCCAGTTTAACCCAAAATGAGCATATGACTCTTATGTAACCTAAACCCTGAATTATCTTGCAATGAATATTTGACAAGGCACTAAACACCCTTCACCAACGTTAAGTATGAACAATGATGTGTTTTAAATGACTTTATGGTGGAGAAGAAACATCTTGGACTGGTTGTTTTGACCGCTGTAAGGGTGGAGGTATGTTTAGATGGTGGGAGTTGGTGGGACCTGAAGTTAACACCATGACCTCCTGCCAACTCCCACCCAAGGTCGTCTCAATCGTGGGGACGTGCATTCAAGTACAGATGCATGAACACGAGTGTAGCTGTGCGTGCACCAGCTGCAGCACATAAACACACAAAAATACTGACACGCACATTGAGACCCTCAGTCATCATGCCCCGGCCCCCTGAGGCCCGAGGGTGCAGCAGGTCAAACTAATCTGCCACAGTCCATGATGTTTACCTCACGGACACATAAGAATGCCAGGCGCAGGACAGAGAGGAGAAGTGGTACTAAAAGATATTAAAATAATGCATGTGAGTTATCAGGTGCATGAATGACACACTTAATACAAATACAGACAAAACACGGATGACCTGCAAAGAGAAAATGAGCTTCAAATCATTTGAAACATGCACATGTAAGGAAAAATATTTCAAAAATTCTACCTTTAGTCTGACATCATTTGGTGACGGTTTGTCTCTCCCTGGCTGTGCGTGTGTTTGTGCATATTCTCCATGCTCAGTTAATAACGTGTGTTGACCCTGTTTTTCTCTGCATATTTGTGTGTTTAACTCACACGCTGAAAGTTATAGAGAGTGTGAAGTGAATGTGCTCTGCATATCTTCCAGGGTTAATTGTATCATAAATTCACAAGCTGTTAAAAGACAGGCATGGCTGGAATTCACACTTGAACCCTCACTTTGTCACACGCACAACGCATCTTTGTGTGTGTGTGTGTGTATGTGTGTGTGTGTGTGTGTGTGTGTGTGTGTATCAAATGTGACACTATTAATAAACCAACAATGTTATCTGCCTGAAGAAATGGAGAGATGAATAGGTAATGCTGGGAAATGAGAGAAAAATATTTACCTTCAACTGTTAATTACATTAGAATATTAATCTGGAACGTTTTCAGAACTTAAATGAAAAACAATTGAGTGTATCAGAGGTGTGTTTCTCATCAAGCGTTGACTCACGGCTCTACAAAGCATCTCTCCCAGTGTGACATACATTTACGTATATGAACGTCCTTTGTTCCTCCTCTGTCTTGCTTTCTCTCACATTTCTCTCTTCCCACCTTATATCCTGTTTTTGCATCTGGCGTATTCTTACCCACCCAAAGGGCAATTCTATCGCTCACTATGAGATGTGGGTATGTATGCAGTGCTGGGAAAAAAAAGGCTTATTTATTACATCCGTTTTATTACAGA
The DNA here is from genome assembly GCA_037975065.1 of Chaetodon trifasciatus. NCBI lineage: Eukaryota > Metazoa > Chordata > Actinopteri > Chaetodontiformes > Chaetodontidae > Chaetodon > Chaetodon trifasciatus. The sequence continues at coordinate 2,171,703 of JBBMOE010000022.1, forward strand.
GTTAAGTCTTTTTTATATAGACTCTTGCAGTATTATGACGGCAGGGTGTGAGGTGTCATCATCGGTCTGGGTTGAGGTGATAAAGAGTACACAGAGTGCAGAGCAGGTCCAGGCCTGTGGAAAACACTGCACACTGACCCCCCCTGTGAGAAGTTCCCAGTTCCCAGGACCCGGTGTGTACGTTTGGTGGGCAATAACTCACCAGGTCCCTTGACTTCCTCTTTCGGCCCTCTGTATTTTATGACCCTCTCCTCTGCCATACAGCTGCTGTCTCTGCAGCTTCCCTTTGCTCTGATTGGGTTAGATGGGAGATTGAGGGAAGAAGATGAAGGAGAGGAGACAGGGGAAGCAGCTGGGATGAGGTGGGAAGCTGGTTTAACATGTTTAACATGTTTAACATGTTTTTATCGTGGCCATTAGAGATGACAGGATGGAAACAACTTCCCTTGTTGTGGTCCACATCTGACCGTACCCTCCCACCACACTACGATGTCTACAGTAAGAAACCGGCAGGTCTGATTATCAGATCAGTTTACTTTTTGGAAATTTTGTACATACATTCATGGTCTCCAGACGATGAATCCCAGTTACTCTGCTGATCCTCTGACCTTCTCACTGGGGCCACTAGCAGGTTCATGTTTGTGTTCTTGAGTGAAATATCTCAACAACTATGAGATGGATTGCCATGAAATTTGGTACAGACATTCAGAAGAGGATGAATTGTGGAAACCTTGATCTGCTGACCTTTCATCTATGGCCATAAGACATCAGGTCAAAATCTCTGTTTGTCCAATGCCTGCAGAACCGTTCCCATTCCCATCACCCTCAGCTGTACTTTGTGTTTAGTGCTAATTAGCGACTGTTAGCATGCTGATACGCTAAATGGTGAACATAGTAAAGATTCTACCTGCTTGCATCAGCATGTTAGCATTGCGACTGTGACCCTGTTAGCATGCTGATGTTAGCATTTAGCTAGTACAGAACTGCTAGCATGGGTTTCTAAACAAACTAAGGTTGTGAACTAAGGTTTATGGAGGATACCCCAGGTGAACACGGGGAGAACATGGAAACTCCACACAGAAAGGCCCCTTTCCTTGAGATAAAGGGCAGCAGGCACCAAAGGCATGGTGGAGGACACGCCCCCAGCGCCCACAGCGTCCCAGGTGGGAATCGAACCCTGGACCTTCTAGCTGTGAGGCTTAGATGCCACTATATGCTGATTGCTGTATTGAATGTCATGTGCACATTGTTTTGAGCAAGTAATGAATTTGAGACAGTGCTTGCGATCAGAACAGCCCATCGTTACTGGGTAAAATTAGCCCTCTATTGTATCTATTGCTATACTGGTCCAAACTGGGTTAGTTTTTAACTCTGTGATTTTTAGTGTGTTGGTTAGCTTGTCTGCGGGCGTCTTTTTGTTTCTTTTTTGTCACATCCTGTCAGAGATCGAGGTTTCCTCAGCCTCTACAACCTCGGGGGAGGAGACGGAGCTGTCAGGGTGCAGCGGGTCAGATCCCATTCAAATGTGTGTGCCCTCCCATTAATGAGATATCATTGAGGTTCAGTGAACAAAGGCCAAACTGCGGAACAATCAGTGAATCTGCATGCAAGCAAGTCGTCTGCTCATCAAGTTACTGTTTCATGACTGAAACTCTCGCTGCGTCTGAATTTGCATGCTCGACTGTTCCAGTGACTTTGAGATGAAGTGGCTGGAGGTGAAGGTCAGGGTCAAGGTCATGTTGTTTTAATGTCCTGTTTCTTTAAGATTGCACAAGACTCAGGAGAAGTTGAGTGTGGGTGGACGGTCTTTGTGGTTGTGTTTGTGTCTTGACAGGAAATTTAATCAAGATAGATAGACTAATATAAGTGGGCAACAGCACACACCACAGACTTTGTTCTTGAAAACTGATAAATGTGCGGAAGGCAGTGCAACCTTTCTACCCAAGGTTGTCTCAGCTTGTGGGTCAGTCTGTGTGTTTAAATCAGCCTATGTGTGTTTAGTACATGCGCCGTATTCCTGACCCCTGATCACACAAAGTATTTTAATCCAATCAGCTTCGTTTTCACATGACTGTCACACACTCGCCGCTGCTATGGTAACATGCAGAGGAAAGAGAGAAAGGGCTGGAGTGCGAGAGGGGTGTGTTGTCCTTGCTGTGACATTTACACACACATAATCACACACATGGATTTTACACTTTTAACCATAAAGTTTCTCTTCCTTGTTTCTTGACTGCACAAACATTTTCAAAGGTAAAATGATGACAGTGTTTAAAACACATATGCAACAGGAAATTCAAGGGTTCTTACTTTAACGTCTCAGCTTTAGAGGTTTAGATGAGAGTGACTGACTGAGCAAATGGTGACAAATTTATAGAGTATGACCGAAACTGACAGAAGACACACAGGATAGACAAGGCCACAAATACGAGCACAGCGTCACACACGACAGCACAGGTAATCGACAGCAGAGGCTGCTGAAAAAAAAGAAGAGGAAGGTTTGCAAGAAGCATCTTTCAGGTAACAAAAGCTGTTTTAGTGGAACAGGATTACAAAGCAAGATAATTTTTTATCACAACTGAGGCCAAACTCACAAATACCCGCTTCCCTAGAGAGGTGAAAAGGTTAGCATGTGCCCTGTGGTTTTGTTTTTGGCACGCTACCCTCTGCTGCTTCTCATTTTTTCTCTAACATTTCCTGTTCTATGTCAAGTTGAAGAATCAGACTGATGCTTTGTAAAGTGCTGCTGGGAGTTGCTGCATTTACTGTCATGTGCAAATAGAGCTTCTTACCCCAGAAGCTGCAGCCTGTATTTTTTCCCCCATCTTTTAAAACTAACCTATGATTTGGAGCTCAGCTAGCAGGAGGCCTGCTGTCAGCAGCATAAGTTGCAAGTCAGGAAGATTTTGAGACCCTTTTTTTTTTTTTCAGTTGCATCAGCACAACAGTGAGCAAAGCACTCTACCTGCTGGTCAAGAGTGGGATCGCCAGACTTAATGGTGGCAAACACCATGAAATAGAGGGTAAAGTTAAAGTATTTCTGGAAAATTACCAAACAGTAGCTGTGGAAATGACTGCCTGCAGCTCTTTCCACTGAAACCTTTTATAGATCTGAAAGAAATATCTTGATCAAAATAATGTAATTACACAATAAGTGGCAGTGCCCTGTGACTCACTGAGTTTCCTACTCAGAACTTGGTGTTGGCTATGAGTTTTTTAATTTATGTTTTTCCCCGTTTTATGTCTAGACATAGCTGTTTTCCTGGAAATCTTTTGCATACTGTACATTACTCAGACGGAGAAAAAGAAACCTGTTTTGAAGGTTAAATCTCACATTCAAATTATACAATTACAAATATTTAGCAGGTTGAAGTTTTTCATCATCGTCAAATACAACCCAAGCATGTTGATACTGTATATAGACGCATATGTGTGCATGTACACCCACCCTCTTCATGTAATCTATTGCATTAAATGTTCATTATTCAGCTTTGTTGTGCTTGTTTTTAGCTGCATGTCAAATTCCTTGTATGTGTAAACAATTAATTACGCTGATTCTGTTTAGATGAGACTAACTTCTGAGTTAAAAGCAAGTCCCTGTCTTAGATAACCACTCAAATCACATAATTTTTGCATCTCCACTGTCTAAGAACAGGCTCATTTAATAGTAATTTATGGCAGTTTGAAGTCCTGTACGTGTGTTTATGATGCCAGCATGCCTATTTGCATCCCCCGTTGACAAGCACCTGATAGTCATCAGTTCAGCTAAAGGTCGTCTGACAGAAAGGAGGCGCGTTTTGTGCAAATGATTTTATTCATAGATAGCAGACAGAACAGAGAAAGAGAAGGTGTCCTTTCCAGCCGTGAGCAGACGTCGGCGGCTGAACGCACCCGTGACTCTCAGCCTGAATCCACTTTGAAATTGAGCCTACAAGTGTAAACTTTATACAAAATAAAAGGACCAGACACCTTTTTTTTTTAAACGCCTGCTAACAGAAAGGTGCTGGTCCACACAGTCACGGTGGAAGAGAGCATAAAGGGAAGGTGGACACACTCTGTTGAGGTCAGGTTAGGGACTGTACAAAAATTATAAGGGCAAGAATTATATTCAGCTTTTTTAAAAACAAGGCCCTCCTCAGCGTTTTTAATCATTTCTTTGGGCTCCGTCCTTTGAAAAAAAAAAAAAAAAAAAGCATACATAATTTTAGATCAGATTTATAATCTAACATAACCCCCAATATGTTACTGGAATAACAAATTTCTGAATAGCCTCTCATACATATACTAGAAGTTATGGCTACTTTCTATTTCAGACTAAAGAGACTAAAAGTGAGTAACTAAAAGGTTAAAATTATAATACAGGCTATACAGGCTAACTTCATAGGATACTTTTAACTTATATTGTGTTTCTCATAATTAACATATTGGTCCTATTAGCTCGCTGACTGCGATGGGAAAAACATAAAAGAATGACAGGATTGTTAAACGTTTACAAGGGAACGCTGAAATCCAAATTTGGGGTGAGTGCAACTAAATGACCCTCTCCTGTTCTCCTTTTCTTTCCCTTTAGCAAAAACAAATTACTCGCCCCTTTTCCTGACAGCCCTCCAATAATTGTTGTACAGTCCCTTATAGGGTCACTGACATCCATAACAGTGAAAACATCTGTTGAATCAGCATTTTGCGAGTCTTCCATACAAAATTAAAAAAACAAAACAAAACAGTGAACTTAAATTACAGTTGCTTTGTTGTTGCTGAGCCCGTTCAACTGCCAAGAATGAATGTTTTCCAAATACTTTTAACTGTTGTACTTACTGGCCTGTCAAGCCATTACTACTATAATTATCATGTTAGTGAACGGAGATCCTCATATGATGCGCTCAGGATAAATAAAGTTATGTGATTTTTTTTTTTTCTTTGCTCTCTTTTGTGTTATCAGACATATTACGAGATTAAATCGGTCCTGTTACAGTACAGTACAGCTTTGGAAAGGTCACGAAACAGGAAATTTCTTTTTCTCTTCATTTTTCCTCCACACTTCAAAGCCAATCACCGAAAATCGCCTTCAAAAACAAAAGCAATCAACCCACACGCACACACATTCGCTCATTTCCTCTTAACCTATCTCCAGGGCAACTACTTGCACACTACTGTGTAATTGTTAATAATAAAACTATGTATTATGACATCATTTATATTCAGATCACACATCCATGGACAGGCGAGAACAAAATGGGCGGTGGTATGTCTGTAAAGTCTTATTAAGAGCAGGGATTCTGTTTTTAGTCGAAGGTGACAGCTTCTTAGTGTCTGCAGACTCTGTGCAGCTCATTTTCCACTTCAATACCTCCTTCCTCTTCTTCTCTGTTCTCTCTCAGAGCCACCAGAAGCGCACATAGACAATGAGCATGATGAAGAAGACACCGCCGGCTGCCAGCTTGGCATAGGTGGAGCGGGTGTTCAGATACTTGGCGTCGCTCCTGTACTTCTTTGACAGGCTGGACAGGTTGCTGGCCTTGGAGTCTAGCGCTGCAGGGAAGAGAGGCCGGAGGAGAGGGAGCGACACAGAAAAGGAGAAAAATCAATGAATCTGAGAGCATCCTTTTCTCCAGATGATCATTGAGACAGACACACTGCATCGGTGTGAGCTGACCACGTGGACTTACCAGAGAGAGCCTCTCCTCTCTGCAGCACCTCCTCGATGTTAGCCACCATGATCCTCTGTACGTCCTGGAGCTCCGTGTTGATGCTGCCCAGATTCCTTCTCGCTCGGCTGTCGATGTACGACTTCTTGGTTTTTTGGATATAAGTGTCTGGTGAGGGAGCGGCAGAAAAAAATAAAAGCAGTTAATGGAACATAAATGATGTCGATGACTGTCAGAAGGTCCACTTAATGCAGAGCAGTGTCTGAGCTCGCTCCCACTGATCTTCTATGGGACACGAGTAACATTGTTTCCAAAGTTAATGACATATATTGAAAGTTTTCTTCATCTTTTGTTTTTATTTATTAAATGAACTCAATCTGACATGAATCAGGGGCTTGAAAATACAGATTCAAATTTTTTAAATGACATTTAAATCCTCATAATTTCCAATGAAGTTTGCAATGTGGGCCGGCAGGTTGTCAGCGCGCTACGTGGAGGGTTAGCGGCTGGTGTGGAGGTAAAAAATGTAAAGTTGGAACTGAGAGCCAAATCAGCCTGGAGGCTCGGCTGTGAGTTGCCAAAAAGCTGTGACACGGTGGTGGGCCGGTGAGATGTAGCCCACAGCAACAAGCCGACAGAGGTGGAGGCAGTGCGGCATGATTTTCTACTTGCAGTGGATTTTCACTGCAAGGAACTTTATAGTTTTAAGCCTGAAGACTTACAAAACAGACTAAATATTATCACTTTTTTAACTGCTTCATAACCCACAGTTGTGACTTGTTAAATGCAAATAAAAATATAACACAGGCATCTGCAAACAAACTGTGTTTACTGAGCTCATGCAATAACATCCTTCATACAATCATGCGTTCACAAAGTGGTGAACCTCGCTCCATCCTCGCTTGTGAGCAACTGAGCCTTTCCAGGATGCCCCTTTCATACCCGATCATGATGCTATCACCTGTTACCAATGAGCCTGTTTACCTGTGGAATGATCCAAACAGGTGTTTTTGGAGCATTCCACATCTTTCTCAGTCTTTAGCCGACTGCAGGGCAACACACATACAACCATTCACGCTCACACTCACACCTAGGGACAATTTTAAGTCACCAATTAACCTAATGAGCATGTTTTTGGTCTGTGGGAGGAAGTGGGAGGAGTGCCCGGAGAGAACCCACGCATGCACGGGAAGAACATGCAAACTTCACACAGGAAGGCCCTGCCTGACCCGTTGACCGAACCGGCGACCTTCTTGCTGTGAGGCACGCGCGCTACCTGCTGCGCCACCGTGCCGCCAAGAAGCAGATACTTAACATGAAAAATTAAATATATTGCCTTTTTACTGTTTTCAATTGAGAATATGTCAAAAAGGGATTTGCAAATTATCACAATGTGTTTTATTTATGTTTTGTGCAGCATTAAACTTTTTTTAATCAGGGTTTTATTAGCTATGCACTGATGTACCATATTGTTATCATGGCCCATGTAGTTTCTTCAATGCCATTACAAAAAATAAATATATATAGAATATTATCTATTAATATCACAGTACGACCACTGCTACAACCATTGATCATCATCAGTGGTTTGACCAGAAGTGTGACATGCTTCAACTTTTCCACCCAGGGAGCAGTAATTCAGCTGCTCCTGGCTCTCTGTTCTTCTTACCAAATTCAATGAAGGAGTAGGGCCGGGACACTGTGGGGACCCTCTTTCCATGCTGCTCATGAAACTCTGCCTGCAGGTCTTCTAGGTAAGCAAAGGCCAGCTTCTTGGGAAAGCTGGCTTCACACAGCACGAGGTAGCACACACCTTTCTCTATAAAATAGCTGCAAGGAGAACGTAAAGATGTCAGGAGAGCTGAAAGTCGGTCTGAGCAGCTCGTGCACGGATGCAGGATCTGTGTGGTACTCACTGAAATGCCATGGACCCAGCCTCTAAAGTGCAGCGTGTGGGACTCTGCTCATTGAGTTTCCTGAAGAGCTGCTTAGCTTGACTCTGATACTGCTGAAGGTCCCGACCCAACTAAACAGACCAAAAAAAAAAAAAAAAAAAAAAAAAAAATAGCAGTTACCACACCACTCGCTCACATCTCACACACAAAACATGGTGTTTAGGGCAAGAAACTGACTTTTGCAGGTAGGAATCATAAGCAGATTTCACTGTTTTAGCAGCAAATGACAAAAATTTGAATGTGGTTACTTGCTTGAGCGCTTGACAAGACAGACAAAAATAGCAACCACCTGCAGTCCAGATTTCACACTTTTTCCCTTGATGGTGTTGATTTCTTGCCCTTTTTTAAGTGTGCTGAAAATGGATAGTTGGCAGAAAAGACCACAGACAGACTTGGCAGTGTGATGCTACATCTGAGACTGAAGGCGATGCTTGAAAACAGAACAAACAGCAGCTGTGATCTGTGGTTGATGATGGAAGGCATTCACTTATTGGGCTTTGTTGACTGTTGCACATTATTCTTTACAGCAACACTGTGGCATCACAGAAACACGTATGATGTTGAAGCACAGAGCAGAGACACAACAAACCTTTTCACTTCCCTTTTTGAAAGCAAATAAGAGAGCGAGGGAAAGATGTTAGACTCCAGGTAAGTCATGCTCAAAGATAACAAAACAACATGTCACAATGGCATCCATTTTATCAGGTTTCATACGTTTACATCGGCGTCCCCGGGCCACGTCAGACAGTTTCATTCAACCGGAAACAGTCAAAGCGAGTAATCAGGGGGAAAACCCAAACATTTGTGACGTCACCGGGATGTAAAATCAGTGAGTAAAGAGGCGCCAACAGAGCCATGATATGGTATCAACAAAACAAATCTTACATTCAAAACTGCTGAGCGATATTTAACAATACACTCTGTGACTTAATCCAGTCAGCATTTTATTGTTTCAACCTTTGAAAACCAAGATAAGTAAACAGTAAACGGCATCTTTACCTGAAGAAATACAGATACTGGAGTTTTGAGGCCAATAATGATATAGACAAATTACCAATACGTTAGCCTGTATTCAGTTTTTTAAAACATAAACACATAACATTTTAATAGCATTTTCTGAGTGGAACCATAGAGTCTAGAAACATGTCAATACCTCCACTGGGCAAATTGTGTATTAAAGACCCCATTTCTAATTAATGTCAAACATATCTTTGACATTTCTGTAAAATTTCTCATTACTTATTGACCAGCATATATATATAAATATCTATATGACAAGCTAAACCCTGAAATATATATTGATCAGGCTCTAATGTGACACAGTGCCTTCACTCAGGTGTTGTTGACTTAATCCTGCAGTCACTCCTGATAACAGGCAACTTTTGCAGCCCTTTGTTTTAGCTACAACATGACGACATGTCTGAATGTGGACTGCAGAGGTTTCTGAAGACCTAACCTGGACAGAAAGACGCTGCAGCAGAGCACCAAGTTAGGTTTAACCAACTGGTGAAGTTGTGCAAAGTTCAAATGAACTGGAACAGGATGTGAATGAGGTCAGGGCTGAAGCACAGGAAGCCTTTTCTTTAAAGACTCTGAGGAATGACTCAGTTGCTTTAAGTAAATAAAGGCTGGCTCTGCGCACAGGTACGCGTACAGGTACGCGTACAGGCCTACAGCTGCAGTTCACGTTAGCTAACGTGTCACTATAGCATGTTTACAACATAGAGGCATTTACAGCAGAAGTCTGTGGTGATAACAGCAAACAGACAGCTAGCGACCACACAGGCAAAAGAGCTAATTTTTTTTTAACCTGCTCGTCCTCCTGCATTGAGGCGGCTAACGGCAGCCCGTCAGCCAGCCGAGCGATCATCGTCAGCAGCACCATCTCTCCGCAATGTCCGGGGGTTTGTCCGCTGCCCGCGAAACGCTACAGGTAACTGGGACCAGTGTTTGACAGGCTGGAAGCTGACAACACCACAGGTCTGATGCGCTGAGCTGGCCGGAAACGCTAGAGCTTTGTGCGTCACAGTTAAATAAGTCCGTACTGTTGTTATGCGGATATGAGGTAGCGCAAACACAGTTCCGCATTACTTTCACTTGTAAAATTTTCTACAATGACTGAATGTCCGCGCCTTTATTCTGCTTCTTATTGTATTATTACTATAGCCATAATAAATTTTGTTATCGTGTATAACATATATTTTTGGCTTCCTAGACAATAGATAAATACATTTTGTTTTTGTCATCTTATGCTTCCATCCACTGAGGAAGACCATGAGGTGCGATTAAAAACACCAGAAAAAAAAGCTAGACAGAAATCTTAAACTTTACAATTAATCTGGGATAATCAATTTGATAAGTTGTTCATGAATGATTAATTAAAAAAAATGAAATTTATCTTATTTATTTATTTATTTACTAGTGTCTTGTAAAAAAAATACATCTATATTAAATTCTCACATGCTTTTATTGTGAATGTAAAGCCACCTTGTTTGCAGGACACCTTTCCATTTCCGCTCTGCTTATTGTACAGAATGATATCACTCTTGCTCCACTCATCCTTTATTGTCCTGTACACAGTGGAACTACAGATCAAAATGAGTCAGATACTGCACATACCAGGAAATGAGTCAGTTTATCCAGTAGTTGTAGTTGTGAAGCGCATGCAACAGGGGTCAGTATGGTTCACTGTCAGGGAAAGCCTCAGTGAGGCAAGCCTTCACTCAACATTAGGAAAGTGACTTTCCCTTTTGGTACTGCAACCTTTTTTATTTAGACAAATTGTGTCCCAGCTACGATTTGAGTTTTTTACTGTAAAATTATTTTTCCTTTTTCAGTAAACTGCAAATGGACATAGGTGATGGAATTACAGAATTACCTTGATCACAATCTGAAGTATTACAGACAAAGCAGCAGTTTACATGAGAAGTGGATGTACACTGTAGCAACTCATCTTCCAACGCATACACACTTTTTGAAACTAATACACAACTAAGCCTGCGTTCATAACCGAGCTATGGGACAGCAACACCTGGATCAACAGCAGAGAAAAAGAAAGGACTTTGCAGAATCGTGAAACAGCTCGCCAGACCTTTCACGACCTCTCAGTCTTGTGGTTTGTGCGTGAGTCAGGTGGCATGTCCACAGGGAGTCACTGTCACAGTCTGCAGCCCTGACACATCAATCCCACAGCAAGTGACCCCCGGCGTCTGCCACACGGCATGTCTGCTGCCCACCTGACATTTTGTGGCGTGGTATAAGCTGAGAAGAACTAGATAAAGGATCAGAACTGTGTATCCCTTTATTGGATATTTCATGGAAGAACAGCTTTTTTAGGGTGTTTTTGAAATTTTATTAACCTTCATTTAACCAGAATAGTTCCTGTTAAGATTGAAAATCTCTTTATCAAGGGAATCCTAGTAATCCAAGTAATTGCACAGATACACATGCATACAGAGACATCAGTTTAAGCACCAACACCCCAATGTTTCTGTCTCCAGGTCTTTCAAAATGGATGTAAAAGAGTTCAATTTTTTTTTAACCTTTGTTTACTCGGGGAGGTGTCTCTGAGAGGGAGCCTCTCTTTTGCAGAAACACCCAGATCACACCGGCACAGTGACGCACATTCACACCTGGAAGCTCACCATTAAACCACAGTCTCATCAGCTGGACATGGAGCAGCTCCGCTGAAGTAGTTGGGCTTAAAAGCTTTGCTTAAGGGCACCTCAGCAGTGACAATGAGGGAGGGACATGCACAGCTTTCTTTTTTCACTTTTCCCAGGGGATTGAACCAACAACACTCGTGTCACAAACCTGCTTCTTTAACCTTTGGGTTACACATTCTGCAATGTATTTCAGTCTCAGGGTGCAGCGAGTTGCAGCACTTGCAAAGTATATTAATATCACATCATCCACATACTATATAATCAGAATTTAAAGATGTTTGAGGTGTAATGCATGCTGTTTATAGCATCCCTGAATGCATCTACGTCATGACCAGGTAACTCTTGGTGATCCAATCCAGGTGTGGAGGAAGTGTGTCTAAAGGGAAAATGATAGATGGAAAGAACAACGTACAAGGCTGCGTGGATAGATTAAAAGTGCTTTATAATAAGTTTGATAGGGGAAAGCCCTTCCCACTACATCTTTGGCATCATCTAATCACCATTTGCTCTGCCCGGTCCTTTTTTATGTTTTACTATTTTTCTTGTTCTCCAACAGCCCACTGTCCTTCATGAGGGATCATCAAAATGCCATCCTATATCATCTTTCCTCTCTGTTTGCTCCACAAGCTCCATCTGTTAACATGGCACCGGTCCTGGTCCACTGCAGCTGCAGGCTCACACAACATGGAGTCAGGTTCAGTCTCTATGAAGCAACTGAAATCAAACCAGGTGACTCCTATTGCAAATGACTAAAATACTTACATGCAGGATGGCAACTTAATAAAGGCTATAAACTGATTTTATTTATATAAATACATTGTTTTACATGCCTGTCTGAGCATTGCTCCCTGTGATAGTCTTTAACAGTGCTTATAGGAAGGGATGCTCATTTTTAACTGCCTCCAATATCACAGCCTAATTACTTGGGTGAACACTACCTCGCTGGCTAAATGCAGCAGATAGCTGTGACAAAATCACCATAAACATCATTATAATGACCTTCACACACACACACACACACACACACACACACACACACACACACACACACACACACACACACACACACACACACACACACACCTGACAAAAGGCTACTGCAGTTCACAATAACACATGCACCCTGAGGCGAAAGCTGCTGCAAACCGTGCACTGACTACTCACTACTCACTGAACTTGTTCTGTTGCCAAATGTTCTATTCAAGAAATATGCACTGATTCATGACAGCATGGCAGGAACACGCTAAGGATGAGTAAATAACTCCAAATGATTTGGAAGTGAGACGGTTACACAACTGCAGAATAAATAAAAGGTGCTTATGTCTGTCTTACTGGGGGGCATAGCTTTTCACAAAGGTGAGCTGTGTTTCTTCCTCACCTGTTCACACACAGTTTCTGTAAACTCACTGTCTTTTTGGGGAATAGATGCATTCAATGCAGCCACATTTGTCAAAAGTGTACTACCAAACCCTGTAAGTAGAAATTAATTTGGAACAACAGCAGTGATATTCAGGTTCAGAGAGGATCTGAACTGAAAGGGTTTTCATTTTAGTATAAAATTGGGGGCTAATTTTGTGTGCAACACAACTTAAAGACAGGCCTCACTTCAATCCAGGTTTCAGGTTAATTGATACTTGGCAGACTGCACTGATGTTTGTCAATATCAGGCAGAATTTGATGGTAATCTGCACACTGATATGAGTGCAAACAGGTTATTACTTTGTGTTACTAACTCAAAGAATTTCTCAAAAGTTCCTGAAACTCTTTAGCAACCAGCAAATGTAACCTGCAGAACAAATCCAAAGCAGAAATACAACTTTATTATCAGCAGGCGGCACGGTGGAACAAGTGGTAACACTGTCGCCTCACAGCAAGAAGGTCCCGGTTCGAATCCCGCTGTGGGCGCTGGTGGCGTGTCCTCCACCATGCCTTCGGTGCCTGCTGCTCGAGGAAGGGGCCTTTCTCTGGATACCTGTGGTATCCTCCATAAACTGTACCCCCACTAAAAACATGCAAGAAGATCACCACCTGACCAATGGTGACGAAGGAGAACTGGGTCCCCGGGTGTCTCTGTTGGCTGGCAGCCCACTGCTCCTGGTCTGTCGCAGAGGAACGACATTCCAGGATGGGATAATTGCAGAGAAATAATTTCACTTGCATGGCATGTCCCTGTAACTCTGTGTGCTGTGATAAATAAACTTGACTTCTTCTTCTTCTAATACAAACAATCAAACAAGTACATGGCTGTCTGTCTAACCTCTGGCAAAAAAAGCAAACTATTATGTATTTTAAGGAAATGTTAATGAGTATAGAGCCAGATAGTAGGATAAAGAGTCAGACACAATGTATAATTTCAATCTGATTCGGCACCATGACCTCATGACACTCACTGACAGTCACTGCACTGTCCGATGCACACGGACACACACACACACACACACACACACACACACACACACACACACACAATAATTTGGCCTCGTGATTCCCAAACTTTTCAGGAACAGAACATAGGAAAGAGGCTTGAGTCCATGTGAATCACTGAATGCATCAGTGCATTTATTAGTAAAATTGGTGATTATGTGCTATAACAATACAAAGACTCTTCATTAAACAGTATATTTCCCTTTTCTATGCCATTCGGAAAGTGTACATTTAAAAACAATGCAACATTTAACCTCAAACAAGGGCTGAATCACATGTGCGAGTGTTTTATGTTCCCTTGCAACGACTTAAGCTGGAGTGTCACTTGAAGCAGCGTTTATATCAATGCCCCCCCACCCCCTGATGATGGAGTCATCTCAAGGCCTGGGGACATTTTCAAGGCAAACCATTCTACTAACAATTCCTAAAATCAGACACAGGATAATAACATAATACTTCTGGTTTGTGGCAGTCCCCAGATCCCTAAATATGACAACATGTGTCACGTCCCCCCTGGTAACAGAAGTTAGTTATTTTCACATTTCATGTTAAACTCTGATATTGAATTTTTTCCCCAGCAAAGGGAAGCACTGACTCATGAAAAAGATGTCAACTGAGAATACCCATAAAAATATTCTTGTACCCTTCATCAAGAGAAGATGCCCTTGTGACGCCCTGTGCTCCCTGAAAGTGTTTTAATCTTCACAGTAAAATGCAGCAGTAAGTTCCAGGACGCTTAAAACTGCCGCATGATCCAAAGATTATTTAGGATTGACTTTGCAGGTACACTCAACCCTAAAACTGTTGTCTGACTGTGCACCTGGAACTCTTTGCACAAGGCCACTTCAATACAAATTAGGCATGTAGTTGAAAAAATAGAAATGTGAGTTTATTCCTGTCTTATTTAACAATCAAGTTTGATGCGACATCGTGACATTTGATTCAGAACAGCAGGTTTAGTAGCATAACATGACACACACATACAGTAACTGGATCCAGCACAGGCACTGTGCGTCTGAAGCATTTGTAACAGCCATTCGGTGAGGGCTGAATGTCTCAATGCAGTGAGATCATATCAGCATTCAGGAAAAAGGCTGTGATATTTCTCTGCGATGGACACAGCATGAGAATGATGACATGGCATCACGGGGAGTCGAGGGGGCCCCAGAGACAAGCCTGACACCTCGATCATCAGCTGCTTGTTCACTCCCAGATCAAAGCCTGTCAATGATGATGAAGACGTTTCAGAGAAAGGCCGCTTTACAGTACAAGAGCACATGTTTGTCTGATGTATGATTTGGTAGAAAAATGTCCCGATACAATTGTTACTTACCATGCTTTATGGCGTAACTGAGAAGCTCTTGTATCTTGAACTGCTCGTGGAAATTAGACAAAGACGTCAGCAACCAAAAGTGATGCAAAACAACAAAGGGAAGCTGGTGACATGAACAGGGAGACGGACAGTACCTGTATAGTTCTGGCTTGGGCAAGGTCTCCTTTCTCAAATGCTGAGACGAGCTTGTTGACGTGACATCCTACATAGTTATATGTGCTGCAGGCGGAGAAATGAATAACAATCCACGTGTAAATGCATGTTTAGCAGAGCGAGTGAATGGAGACAGAGCATGATACATATTAGAGGTGATTAACTGATATGTCATTCAAAAGAAAATTGGCAACTATTTTCCTAATCGATGAATCATTTCAGTAATTTTTTAAGCAAAAATGTCAAACATTTGCTGTTTCCAGCTTCTTAAATGTAAGGATTTCTTTGTCATTCATGATAGTAAATGAGGTTTTGGACTGAAAGAAGTAATTTGAAGACGTCACTTTCAGCTCAATGAAGTTGTGATGAGCATTTTTGACATTTTTTTTTACATTTAACAGACTAATTACTGATGAAAATAATCAATAGCTGCAGCCCTAATGCACATGCAAGATGTACACACTGACCTGCCAACTGCTCCGTTGGCTCCCAAAGCCAGAGCTGCAAGCAGTTGCTACAGCAAAACGAAAGAAAGTTAGTTTTAGGCTCCGTGGTGGAGGTCAGAGTCACAACACATCATCCTGCAACGTAAGCAACTACAGGACAAAACTGATGGACCAAAGAAGAGTGAGAGGGAGAAAGAGCTGACCTCGTCCACGCCGTAGAGGATCGACCAGTGAGGCTGACTGGAGCTGACGCACTGGCCAAAGTCCATCAGGTCAGTCCCACTGAACTTCACGCCTCTGAAGCAGGGAATGAGCTTCTCAATATCTTCCACCACATCTCTCGCCAGCACTGATGAAAAGAAGAATCTCACATTCAGCTGGCAGTAAAGACATTCGACACCTGAACGGTATACGACTGCAAAATGCAAAATTAATCGTGAGAGGTGCTGACCGTTGACGCCGGTGACGGCTGGGATGTGATAATAATAGAAGGGCAGAAAGGGGGCAACTTTGGCCACTTCTTGGAGGAACAGCTTCAACGCCTCTGAGGCAGGATGAGAGAGCAAGAAGAAATATAGATAATGTACAGTATGGACAACTAAGCTTTACAAGTTCATTAGTGGTGTGTGAATGAAAGGAAATATGGAAATAAAACCACTGCTTACCTGCATTTCTGGGCTTGAAGAAGGATGGCGAAATGACTGCTATCCCATCAGCCCCGATCTGTGCTGCGTGGAGAGCCTGGAGGGAAGAGTGAGGAGGAACAATGAAAACTAAGGCCATCTGTAGCTGCTGCTAAGGTGGATCTTCCTCTGATTCAAGCTGACGACCGGTTTAAAAAACACTTCAGCATGCACTTATTCACTTTCTGGGACAAAGCTAACGAGCAGGTTGATACCTCTCTCATGTTTTTCTGTTAAATATGAAGCCAGCTATCTGTTAGCTTAACTTAGCATGAAAAGCAGCACCTCTAAAGCTCACTAATTAACTCATTATATCTTGTGTGTTTACCCTGAACAGAAGTTTAAAGTGTAAAGTTACATGATGGACTATTTCTTGGCTGGAACCAGTAACTTCTTTCTCCACTGGTTGTTTCCAACAGATTTCCCAACATGTTGAACTGTTCCTTAATGCCATCATAAACTGATATCCAAATATTTCAGGGAAGCCAAACGCCAGATGCTTTGAATCAATGACCGAAAAGCTTCTGCTAGACCCCAGAGTGTGTCTTAATTCAACATTCAGGCTTGGAAATAGACATTTTTGAAGCAGAGATTTCTGTCCTAATAGAGTAAAATGCAACAGCAATACAAAACTCATTTTTGATGTAGAGGGAGATGTAGAACTTGCTGTCTTGTCATTACTATTCTACCACTCTTGCTGTTTCCACTTGCAAACACTAAATGAAACTAGATGTTGAAAGCCCTGAAAAATGTGGGAAATTGCAGATTGAACTAAGTAGCTGAGGCTGGCTGAGTCTGACTGCATCCACCACAAAAACGAGTGAAAACACTTCATGTGCATTAAAACAGATGGCAGAGCTTTGATTCTAAACTTAACCTTGAGGATGAGGATTAATTATAATGATGCTTGTGGTGAAGGTAAGCCTGAAAACTGGGACCAGGCTTGTCTGGAGGGATGGTAACTGAGGACAGACTTATCGGGAAACGCTGCCTGAAAATAAACCTGATTCCCTCCAGTGAGCCTGGTTCATAACTGACAGTTGTTCATGACGACACACACCTTCCAGTCCTCTCGTGAGTCATGTCCTGTGATTAATGTTCACATCACTACAGGCTACGTCACGGCAGCAACTCACCAGTTCTTGGGAATCTTTAAGACTCATGCAGCCGACATGCACGATCACCTGATCCATTCTGCAGAGGCGCAGACACACATGCACAAAACAGAAATGTCCCGTCAGTTAAAATTTTCTCTCCTGCATCAGACTCAGCTTCAGGACATATCTTCAGATAAAGAGGCGGTGTGATGACTTACTTGCCCTTGGCTTTCTGACACCACTCCTCTGCGAGGCTCTTTCTCTCTGCGACGCTGAGAGACATGCTCTCTCCTGTGGTGCCGTTCACTGCAAGCAAGTCAAGTCTTGTCTTATTTGCACAGTGTTTCCCACAACATAAAATAGCAAGAAAAGAAAACCTGACTGTAGCTCTGATGGATCACCAAGATAATGCATTACAGTACAGTATGTCATACAAAGGCAACCTCTAACTGCATGGTAGAGACATAAAAGGATTATCCAAGGAGAGAAAGGCCCCATTTTTTGGGAAAGAAACCTCTGGCGGGGGCCCGCTCACAGAGGGATCCACCACCACGACGGCTGAGCGTGCAATATGTGGCACGACAAAAACAATTTCATGGCTAATGAGCAGTAATGCAGACGACGGCAGCAAGGTGAGGATGAAAACGTGATCAGGCACAGAGCTCAGGATGAACATCCTCTGCTGGGTAAAGCGACTCAGGTAGCTCACAGAAAGCCGTATGGAAGCACAGGGAGAAGCTCAGCACCAACGATGGTGATTCACTGGGTTTGAGAGAAGTGTAAAATGCAACAGTAATCACTTCTGACACACAGGAAACCCTGACCGACCTCACCCAACGTAGAGAAAAGGACAGATGTTATGCCTTTAACGTGTCTGTTTCAAGGACAGTTGTTAATGTGGAACAGATTGATACAAAGCAAACCCTGAGACAAGACAATATATTCCCATTTTCCTACAAAGGTCAGATAAAACTGTGCTCGCTGAAGAGCAACAGATTGACTTTGAGTACAAATCAAAAGTGTAGAAGGTTGAAGTGTCATAAAAGTTTTTCTCCCTTTGCAGGAAAATCATATGAAGCAAAACTGCACCTTTAGACACTCTGATTAAACTTCACAAAAAGACAATAAAGTGATTTACTTTAGATTTAATCCTTTTTTCATTTTCCAAGATCTCTCTGAGGGGCAGCGCTTCCCTTTACTTTATGCAGTGCATTGTGGGACAACAGTGATAACAGCTCAGAAGTCTGCATGCTTCTTGTTTTGAGAAGGGCTGAAACAAGTAACTGATGAACAACAGTAAACAAGCATTTCAACAATCGACTAAACAATTCAATTATTTTTTCAGCAAAAAAGGAAACTTTCATGAGATCCGGCCTTTGACATGAGAGAATTTCAGCCTTTATTTTGTCAAATATGATAATAAAACTTCACTACAGACTCAAAACCTTCTTATGATTAGTATGTAATGTAAAAGGAAGCTTTCACCATGTTTGTCAGGACTCATCGATACACTGCATTTTGATGAGGAGGATGTAAACCTGACTCCACAACAGACCTTTAATTGGCTGATATAATTAACTGGGATTACTCTTTTTAAAATAATATAATTGTATTAATCAGTGATTGAACTGAAGGTGGATTTGTAATGAAGGAACATCAGCCAAAACTAATGATGAAATCATTGTGTCCATCACACATTATGAAGCAATGTTTTTTGATAAACAACTTCTATTATATCCCAAAGCTAAGAATTAACCTGCCTGACAACATTTCAGTGTTTCCCTGACACACTTTTTTATACCGGTGAAGACAGCTTCTGTGGGTAAGAGAAGCACAACACATTCGCTGTGTTTACATCCAACAGAATAAAACATGCAATATCAGGCGTGACTCAGATGGCAATGACGAAGTTCAAAGGTGGAATCCACTTGGAAACTTACCAAATATGTTCTGCACATGTTGCTTCTCTGCCAAATAGTCGATATAAGGTCCAATTTCTGACAGGTTGATTTCCCTGTTTCGGAAATTGTGAGAAATATTGGCAAACACATTTGGCAAAAAGAGTGATAACTGTACTACAGAGGTTTAGATTTAGAGGAGTGTATCATGAACACGTTTTTAAACCGTATTTATTATCTTTTTGTCCAAATGTAGTAATTAGCGTACAGTATATACAAACCTCTACATGCACACATATGTACAATGTATAAACAAAGTATAATGATAATAAAGTAAAACAGAATAAATTCAATTAGGAATAAGAAGAAATAATAAATAAAATAAAATCAAAAAAGGATGCAGCACATGTTTATATACAACAAAAAGTGGACACAATTTTTAATTTCCGTTTCTGGACTATGTTGTTTATAGTGATCTGGTATTTTTAATATTATGACAGATACAGTATACCCCTTCATAAAAGATGGGAATAATAAGAAGAGTGATGCATGCTTCAGAAGTCCTTTTCTGTGTTCACTTGCAGGGTCTAAGGGACTATCTGAACTCTTTAATATAAATCTCAGCAAGAATTTAATTTCCTTTTAACTTTCTGAGCGGGGCTGAATGTGTACACTCCCATCTCAATCACATAGTTAAACAGACAAAGGGGTCTGTAAATGCTACTTACCCTTCTGTGGTGAATGGAGTAAATGTAGCTACAACCAGTCCTGTCAGTGTTTTATCAGCAACAGGAGCCATGACTGGCACAGCTACTTGACACAGACAAATGACGGACAAGAAAAAAAAAGACAGAAATTTATTACTTCACCTGTTGAAAGCCAAACAAATATTGCATTGTGCATCTACAGCATAGATGTGGAAAGAATTAAGATATAATTAAGCTTACCTCGATCTCTTTATGAGGAGTAAATTAATACTTTTTGGTTAAAAACTTCCAGCTCCAGCCCACCTGCAGCAGCGCCTTAGCTCTCGTGCGGTGACGGCATCAACTTTATTTCTGTGAAAGCAGTTAGTGGTTTAACTTGTTTTCCACGACCCTAGACCGGGATTTGTTGACGTGCGTGTCATGTGAATCCATCAAGTGACATCGCAAAGCCTCATGGGAAGTGTAGTTCATAGACGAAAAACGTAAAACGCACCGAGATAAACATGGAATTCCCACAACTACGAGTTAGGAAATGTTCTATAAGTACACATACTGCGTTTTAAATAGTTTTGAAATGGATTGCAAGGACTGAATGTAGTTGCTCTTTTATTTACAACATATAAACGCTGCCTTCATATGTTACCACGATTTTATTTACTTGTAACTCTTTAATAAAACATCGACAATGAAACCCAAATATCTGAAATTTGCTATTTTGTGGGGCACAGGGCTTTGTCATAGGATGTAATAATTGTGGGAGTCCACATAAATAAGTACCATGGCGTTATTTTATTATTTTTGAGACAATATACACTAAGTGTTGTTATTATTAAAGATTAAATTTACTTACAATTGTAAGCATTTCAGTGGGCGAGAGGAGGTGATTTTAGGTTTTTTCGAATTTTTATGATCAACACGGAAAGGCAACACAAGTGAGAACGGTCGGGTTAATTGTGGAATGCTTTTTCCCTAATTTAGACTCCCAGGCATTTTCATCGCCTGTTAGTTTTGGGCCCCTCAAAAGCCATTTAACAACTGATTATGCTTAGGTTTGGGTTGTATATGCTTCTCAGTAGGATAACGTCCGTGTCTATATTTACGTCTGCTAATTCCAGTGAGGGAGTGGCGATTTGAGCGTTATCCTATGAGAGTCTGCTGCCTGAAATGCAAAATCCAGGGCAAAAAATACACCCTACTACAGGAAGCGGATGTTGTTAACGTTTTCATCGCTACGGCATCCGGCTAAGGAGACAGGCTAGCTTGACAAAATAGCAGTATACGGTGAAATTATCCACTCTATAACCGGGGGACAGGGGAGATAGCCCGCTCAGGTCCGCTTCTCAACAATGGACGCGTTTTTTGTGGATTTGTCTTGTATTTTCGGTCTGTCCGTTATCACCAGCTCGGCTAGCTAGTTAGCACAGCTAGCTAACTGGCTTATTAAACCCTGACAAGTGCTCGACTGCTTGTCTGACTAGGTGACGAAAGAGAGCTGTCAAAGGAGGAAATAATTAACTTATATCTTTATAGTTCACAGCTGGCACACCAGGGTGATGACAGGAGCTGCAATGGACTCGAGCTTCTAATGATTGCTGGTTTGACTGATGGCTCATTGGCTGTTTATTGTGTGGAGTAAGTGGACGGTGTGAGGAGTGGGAATAATAACAGATAAGCAAAAAAAGAACTATGAACCCGGTTTACATCGAGTCTTAAATGTGACGATGTGTGTCAATAACTGAGAAGGATAGACGTTTCCTCGATCGTTGTTGCGTGGAGATCACGTCTTGAAATTATCATCACTGCACTTTTCATGTTTAGATCGTAGGATTCACTTGACTTAGCGGGCTTAGGGCAGAGTTACGTGTGTCGGTAGTCTTTGGCACGTCAACGTGTCACAAGCCGCTGTGTACAATAGGTCCGGGTGACAGCGTGTGAACAGGTGTGACTAACCTGCTCACAGGACTTGGAGCAGCTTTGCACTATAACTAATGCCAGGTACACCTCTTATCAGGTACTCTTAGATATCTGATTACTTGAAATAACAACATTCCTACAAGCTGTGCGGTTGCAGATTTGGCTGTATATGCACATATTAAGGTGCATATTGTACATTTGTTTTGTCTCACGGCCCTGTTTTTGGTGTTTGCCGAGAAACACAGATGGAGTTAAAGTGGCCAAGATTGAGCAACAAACTAGGATGATTTCATGATGCTGTCTGCACCTACTGATGATTAGGTGTTACATCGTTGGCAAAACCGAAACGTGCTTTAACATGATCTCAGAGGTATAACATCAACGAGATGGTGTAGGTTTATGATTCTCGGGTGTTTTTGTTTGTTTGCGCTGTTTGATTAGGGCAGAGGTAATGACTAGGTATTTGCTCAGCGACTGTCTGAGAGCCAAACTGTAGTTGTATGTGTATTGCTCCAACGACCACGATGCCAGCTGTACTGTTCTTACTGATGCTGCTCGAAGTAATATGCAGCCACGGACAGGCCATGTCACGGGAGGAGAAGCACAAGTTGAGGTGAGTTGATGAAAACACACAGCAGCAAAAATATTGTATCCTCTGAAAAGACGTTACGCACCCTGACTTGTGTCTGTGTTCTGCCATTACAACAGGAACCAAGTGGTTGAGATGTTTGACCATGCATATCAGAATTATATGGTAAGTTGGATTTCTTCTCAGTAATGTAGTTTTCAAGTTTAAGGCATAGGTTCTTCTGCTACAGTCTTGATATTTGGATTGGATTCAGGACAACTTGCTTATTAGGCAACAAACATTGTGTACAATTTAATGACTGAGCTGGCCTCATGAGGATAAATAAGACAACTGAAAGTCAAAACATGGTGTTCAAAGTGTGTTTGTGTATGTTTCTCAGGACCACGCATACCCAGCAGATGAGCTGATGCCGCTGACATGCAGAGGAAGAGTGCGTGGGCTTGAACCCAGTCGAGGTGACATCGATGACGCCCTGGGAAAGTGAGTAGCATGCTGTCTTTGTTCCTTGAGGTCTAATGATTGATGATCATGTGCTTTCACACACACACACACACACACACACAAACTGTTCACACACATTACCGCTGCTGGCCAAGTGCTTGGTGGAGGTAGACTGTGTTCATACATGCTGATTAAAGCATCATTATGTTTAATAATTTTGACACCATTATTGTGAGGGACACCATTGGTAAACAGTTTTTGTGTCTCTCTGATAGGTTCTCTCTGACCCTCATAGACACCCTGGATACTCTGGTGGTGAGTGTTTTTCATGTTTGGTTGTCTTACAGAAATTTTTGGGCAAATATTTTGAGGCTGTGTTTAAATTAAAAGGTCAGAGAAACGTGGAGGTATTGATAAAATGGGAGTGATTAGTTATGCACACTGTACAAGAAAATGATTTAATGATTTCCTCTCTTGCTCTGTGAGTGTTACTAATTAAAAATGAATACAACCTTTAATGAAATATTTCTGAGGTCAGTCGTCTGATGAACGGCCCGAGTGTTTCAGTCCACTGTTAAACTATGAAATGCTCTATAATTAAGAGATTTTCATAGTCATGTATTTTTTTTTCTCATCGGCAGCTTTTGAACAAGACGACAGAGTTCGAGGCCGCAGTGAGGAGAGTGCTGTCAGATGTAAGGCTGGACAATGACATTGTGGTGTCCGTCTTTGAAACCAACATTCGAGTCCTTGGGTGAGATTGGAATAGACTATCAACACACTCATGGTTAAGATGTAAACTGTTAATGCACTGCCCGGCAACAGCTGTCCAAGAAGACTTTAGTGATAAGAATTCACTGGATTCTGCTGTACTTCATTTTATATTAAGATGTATATATTTGTGTGTGTTCAGAGGTCTTCTGGGAGGGCATTCAATGGCTGTGATGCTAAAGGAGGGAGGTCAACACATGCAGTGGTACCAGGCTGAGCTCCTGCACATGGCCAAAGACCTGGGCCTCCGACTGCTGCCAGCCTTCAACACCAGCAGCGGCCTGCCTTATCCCCGGGTGAGACGCTCAGAAATCCCTCAGTTCTGTCCCTTAATACCAGAAACAAACCTGCATGCACTGTATTCTGTTTAAGGGGGGATATTATACAACAATTTTATACACACTTAGACTATTGTTTCATGAAGTCGCATGTGCTCCTCCACCTGAACTGAGGTGAACCTGCTGACTGGTAGCCATTGTTTAGTGAGAAGAAGTCAATGAACACCAAGTTCATTTGTGAGTGCAACTACTGGAATTAGTGGGAATCTATACTATATGTTGGGGAAAAAGTCAAAAAACAAAACCAAAGAGAAATGTTTGAGTTTTTTCTCTGCACACCTCGAGTGTTGCAGTTTGACAGATTTGCATCCTGTCAGATCATGACCACACATTTTCATTTTCTGCTTCGCTGCTCTGTTTGCAGCTGCCACAGCTTTTGACCACAGCTATTTTCATGTCTGACTAGTTTTCATTCACAGTCTCCTGCGAACCCAACGTGGCTGTAAAAACTAATTGTGCAGTGTTTTTTTTTGTCTTCTTGACA
Source organism: Chaetodon trifasciatus (assembly GCA_037975065.1). Lineage (NCBI taxonomy): Eukaryota > Metazoa > Chordata > Actinopteri > Chaetodontiformes > Chaetodontidae > Chaetodon > Chaetodon trifasciatus. The sequence goes on from JBBMOE010000022.1 coordinate 2,196,246, forward strand.
GGTGAACTTGAAATACGGCGTCAGGGGTCCTGAGACGAGAACAGGCACGGAAACGGACACCTGTACTGCGTGCGCTGGAACCATCATCCTGGAGTTCGCTGCCTTAAGTCGCTTCACTGGGGATCCTGTGTTTGAGGTATTGAATTTTCATGCTACACTAAAATGTTGTGATTTATGATTAAGTGGATGTTTTTAAAGCAGATGTGAATGATTTTTAGTCATAACTTGATTGTACTTTGACCATATAAGATGGAACCAAATGAGCATTTTGTGCTTGTGGGTCTGCTTTGATGTTTCCTGTGCTGACATATTTCCACTTTGACATATTTACCTTTCACTGTGGTCAGCCAGCTGTTATGCTGTGAGAAAGCCGTCAGCTGATTCCACAGTCACACCTTACAAGTGGCTCATCTTTCTTTGTAATCCAGGTTACACTTTGTCATTTTCTGTTTTTTGAGATCAGGTTGCAGAGACTGTATGAAACCACCCTGTTGTTGGGCGACACGTGGTGCGAAATATGGTGTCAGTCATATATTCAGTGAGATCTGAGATCTTCAGTGTCCTTTTTTTCACTGTCTGCCTCTTTTCACAACACACATCATCATACACTGGTGATGAATTCGATGCAGCATATTGATAATATTGATGGTCCTGGTGGGAACATCTGTATATTCTTTTTAGATCTTTGTTAGTTTGGACAGCTGTTACTTTTGAGCTAGCTGAAAAAATTTGAACTTAAACGCTTTTATTTCAAAGTGTGAATTACGTGCATACAGCAACAGGCCCTTTTCAAGGCTGACATCTTGATTTGTCATAGTAGGAAAAGTACAGGTGGAACAAATCACAGTGACAGTGGCTCTGTTCTATTTAAGTATTCCAGTAAGTCCTGTGAGTGTGAGGCAGCATGCATAATGCCTGGACCCTGAAACTGAAGCAGCTAAATGGAATTAAGCCATCATTTGACATGTCCTCTGTGAGAAAGACCGATTCATGGAGTACTGATGAAGGTTGAATTAAGCTAGATGAGTGTTCAAGTATTTGTAAAAAACAAAACAAAAACAAAACAAAACAGTTTTTCTCTGTGTAACGATATTAGAGCCTGAAACTGGGTCACTTCCAGGCAGCAGCAGACTGCTGATCAAGCACAGAGTCAGTCACTGTAATCTCTCTAATAGTGGACAGCTACCGCAGATTGATTTCTTTTTCAATCAATAATGCACCCTTCCCCACACACACAGGACCATGCCCGGCGAGCCATGGACTTTCTGTGGGAGAAGAGACAGAGAAACAGCAATCTGGTTGGAACCACCATCAACATCCACTCTGGAGAGTGGGTCCGCAGGGGTGAGAGAGGGGGGAGAGAGGACATCAGGGGGTGGGAGAGGGTGGGCAGGATGGCATGAGAAGAGGAGGTGAGGAGGCTGTGGCAGATAAGGACGTGGGACAAGAGAAGATTAAGTATTGGGGAGCAATCTAACTGAGTGAGAGAGGATTTGGTTGAACAGAGGGTTGATGGGTAAAAACATTTGTTTATCATCAGATTCCTCCTGTCTGACAAAGTGATGTATGATCGTTTGTCTCCAGACAGCGGAGTCGGAGCGGGAATTGACTCATACTATGAGTACCTGCTAAAGGCTTACATCCTCTTGGGAGATGACCTGTTTCTGCAGCGGTTCAATATTGTGAGGACACACACACACACACACACACACACTTATGCAGAGTAATTTGATGCCTCTCCTGTCTGCATAAATGCATTTTGTCACATTGGCATCGTTATACTTTTACATTGCATCTGGTTAGTTCTTCAGCACAGAATTTAGCAGTAAAGTCATGCTTTTAAAAACATTTTTACTCCAATAAATTCTGTTTTAAGCCCTCACATTCGACTATTTGTGTATATCACCAAGCACCAGACTGTTATTTTATCCTCAGTCCTCCCACTTTGTATGTCCCATTTAGCACTATGCATCTATAATGAAATACATTAGCCAGCCTCCTCTGCTGTTGGATGTCCACATCCACAAACCTCTGCTTCCCGCTCGCACCTGGATGGACTCTCTGCTGGCCTTCTTCCCTGGACTGCAGGTCAGATTGTAGCCTGTGAATTGAAGCTTTTACTCTTCCTATTTTGGCTTTCAGTAACGTTGTACATACTGTTCATGTACATGTCTCAGGTGTTGAAGGGAGACATCCGTCCTGCCATCGAGACTCATGAGATGTTGTATCAAGTTACAAAGAAACACAACTTCCTCCCGGAGGTAATCTGTCTGTCTGTCTGTCTCCGACTTGAAATACCACATCTGGGCTTTAACTGCTCCACAAAAACTGACATGGTGTCATTTGACCGTAGAGTCAGGTAACCTCATATGGCTTGTGTCACCTACCACAGCTGTTTGAAAGCGAACAAGCGTACATTTCACGCGACACGGCTGCATTTTAGCTTGCTCTGTCTGTTATGATTACAACGGCTGGGATGGTGCGCTGACCCCTTCGTCCTTCTGCGTCTATCTGCAGGCCTTCACTACTGATTTCAGGGTACACTGGGCCCAACATCCCCTGAGGCCTGAGTTTGCAGAGAGCACCTATTTCCTTTACAAGGTAATTTGTCACTGGGGCTTGACACAATGCAGACGTTCTCTTTCACTGCGACGGTGCAGAGTGAATGTCTGTTATTGTGCACCTGGCTGTTAAACGTTGCTTGCAGTTTGAGCTCAAGTTTCTGATATCTAACCAACATTTCCAGGTACAGCAGGATTCATTTTCATGTTTCAGAAACATGATCTCCATTTCTGCAGTCATTAAGCAGCCTTCTGCATACAGACCACTAATTATTGCTCATAATCATCATACTTTGCTTCTGGCATTCTAGCGCCTTGTAAAAATTTATGAAGGAACGTAATGTTATAAAGTATTGAGATCATTTATCCTGCGAATGGAAGTTACATCTTTGTGTCTGACCGGATTTCTTTGGAGGCTTTTTCATACTTGATCTTCTGTCCTCCTGTCCCCTCAGGCCACAGGAGACCCTTATTACCTGGAGGCAGGTCGCACCATCCTGGACAACCTCAACCGCTTTGCTCGTGTCCCCTGCGGCTTCGCTGCAATGAAGGACGTACGCACTGGGAGCCACGAGGACAGGTGAGCATATAAAGACTTGTACGGTTTGTGGAATGATGGACTAAAGTGCAGCTGTAGACATTATTCAGACAGGCTTTACATCCTGCATCATCAGATTTACACGGAATGGGCTACAGCAAGTGATAGGAAGGAAATGTTGAATAGTGAAATAGATTATGTATTACTATTACAACATAGATGGACAATAAGTTCATTTTCACTGTCACTAAGAGTAAGAAAACAAGGTGATATTTTTTCTTGCATTGCATTCACATGCAGAACTCTCTTTATAGAGATTAGGTTCAACTTTGCAATCACCTCTCTGATGGTTTGATAATTAAACCAGTAACTTAAAGCACCATTTTTTTTGCCTGTGTCTTCCACCTCTTCTCTCAGAATGGACTCGTTCTTCCTCGCTGAGATGTTCAAATACCTGTTCCTGCTGTTCGCTGATGCCGAGGACTTACCGTTTGATGTGGAAGACTACGTCTTCACCACCGAGGCGCACCTGCTGCCCCTGTCCCTCTCCACAGCCCCTCACTCTTCATCTATTCCCACAAACAGAACGGTAATTGACTTGATATCATTATAATTCCAATCTGCCAAATTGATGAAAGCATTTACACGCTGCAGATGCTAACACAATCTGCATTCTACTCATGACACTTCAGTCAGAGGAGGAGCTGGACGACTCTAACTTCGACTGGACCTGCCCCAACACGCGCCTCCTGTTTCCTGACCCCGCCTTCCCTCGTAACCTCAGAGAACCAATCCGTAGTGCTGTGGACAAGAGCTGCCCCCGCCCTGCTCCTTACAGGTATGTATAGATACAGATGTGACCAGGTAATATGTCCGCACATCTATTTTCCCAAACCACTGTATTGCTTTCATGTTTTTTTCTCCCTTGTCTCAGGGAGCCCGGTATGGGCCATCCTCCTCTCAGGGCTCAGGACTTCATGGCAAACAACCCTGAACATCTGGAGCTGCTGAGGAGGATGGGAGTCAGTCTCATCCACCTGAAAGATGGCAGGGTGCAGCTGGTCCAGCATGCTACACAGGTGGAGTTTAGAAACAAGGATAAAAATAAAATAACACACAATCTTAGACTGAAATGATTCAGCCTCTTAACTGTTTTTCTCTAACTACTACTAAATGTAAAGCAGCAGTAGGACATGCTGTGATGCTGGTGCTTGTCCCAGCTCTACAAATCAAGGTGTTCTTTCCATCCTGGCTTTCAAAAAACCTCACTCTCTCTCTTTTCCTCTCCTCTCCCACTCTGGCACACCCACACCCAGGCGGTCAGTGCGGTGGCAGCGGAGGACGGCGTGCGTTTCATGCAGGAGATGATGGAGCTGTCCAGCCAGCAGCAGAAAGAGCAGCTGCCTCCCAGAGCCATTCAGATCGTCTCACATCCATTCTTTGGCAGGGTGGTGCTGACCGCCGGACCAGCACAGTTTGGCACAGACCTGTCCAAAAGTTCCACAGGGGTGAGTGGGTTTTGTAGCTCCGCCAAGCTGCCAGGTTTCAAATGGGCACTTAGCTGTCCCCCTGTTTATTTTTCCTAAGAGAGCCCCTCACTTTTTCCCAGTATTTTTAAGAGACCTCTTCCTCTTCTAGAATATTTTCCTAATTTAAACAGATGAAAAGATGAGTGCCTGGTTTCAGCACCACACGACAAAATGTGGGATTAGCCTGCAGCGCTGCTCACCTCCTTCATTCTCTGCAGCAGCAGCAGCAGAGAGTTCACCTGTCCTGCCTGTTTCTCCCTGCGTGCAGGTACGAGGCTTTGTGACTGTGGCCGAACCCTACAGTGGCTGCACTGAGATCACCAATGCTGAGTACGTCCAGGGCCACATCGCTCTGCTTCAGAGGGGACAGTGCATGTTTGCAGAGAAGGCCAGACACATCCAGAAGGCTGGCGCCATTGGAGGCATAGTCATCGGTGAGTGCAAGCAGCTATTGACACAAGACAGTGGATGACTACTCAGTGACAAAATAAATGGATTATCTTGAAGACAAAAGGCTCCTGCACATTGCAATGATGGCTGAATAATAAAGCAGACCTCAATAAGTATAATAATCTGCATAAGGAGCGGGTGATATGCCCAAATCCCCTGACCTTGCGAGGCAGCTGGATCACTACATTGTGCTGCCCGCCCCAGATATATAGCAGAGACACTAAAGCTGTTTTCTCATATGAACGGCAGACAATGCGTGCAGAATTGCGTCTGGACATTGTCCAGAGTTACCCTCTCACACATGTAGCACATATGTCCATGCCAGACGTGTTCTCACTTGCTGGAAATACTCCATTTGCACTCGCTGTGCAGCAGGGCAGCAGTGCACAGAGCTAAATCTGTACCAGTGGACACATTTTCACCATTGCATGCTACATACCATCATACCGCCCAACCCCAATCTGCTTGCTTTTAGGACCAACAATCCCTTTAAAATACATAAACCGTGTACTACAATCTATTGTCTATACTATTTGTTACTTTTATAGATGGATCCTTACATAATATGATCCCAAGGGCATTGAATTTCGGAAAGTCTTTCATTTATGAAGCCGGAACCAGCACTTGCTTATAAAAGTTGTTAAAAGGACTTCAGAGTTAATCTCTCATCACAGCTAACTTAATCGACTGATTGTTTCACCACAACCGTCTCTTACTTATCTCCTTCCAGACGACAACGAGGGCAGCAGCAGCGACACGGCTCCTCTGTTTCAGATGGCGGGGGACGGCCGCAGCACTGACGACATCACCTTGCCTGTCCTCTTCCTCTTCCACAAGGAGGGCAACATCCTGTTGGAGGCGTTGAAGGAGTACAGGGAGGTGGAGGTGCTGCTGAGCGACAAAGCCAGAGACAGAGGTGTGACATTACTCGCTCATATGCCTCCCTAATTGTTAGAGCTCTTATCTTTGTTCCACTCACCTCTCTCTCTCTCTCGATAAGACTGATCACATCAGTGTACTCATCTCTCTCCGCTGACTGAGCCTCATTATGTGCTCGGCTTCATAAAATAAAGATGAGGTGTAGGGATTCAGGCATTATTTGAAGTCTCAGAAATCGTGACTCACTCCGAAGCCACCCACCAGCTGTGGTTATAGTGGTGGATGATGGAGGTCTACACCTTTATCAATATTACATCCTCATTCTTTTCCTCTTTTTCCTCATTTTCCAAATCCTTCTGTTCCCTGTGGTGGACTGTAACAGTGCCTTTCCTCTCCTCTCTTTCTTGGTTTCTCTTCTTTTTTCGTAACCCTCTCCCCTTTGGATGAGCAGCAGCCATATTCAAAGGTAAACCTCTTCCTGGCAGCCTGATTGAGGCCAGTAAGTATTCTTTTCCTTTCTTTGTCTGGTATCCACATTTTTCATTCCCTCCCTTGCCTTCATCTCTGTTGTCCCACAGTCATGCTGTACCCTCCTCCTCCATCCTTTCCTCCCGCTCTGCCCTCTAACCGCAGGATTCTGTTTGTGTTTGACAGAAAAGCTTAGTGCTGTCACAGTATTGTCATTTGTTATTATCCGCCATCAGCGCTTGACAGCTCATTGTGTTCCTTGTGTCAATGGAGCACACCAATAGTTACACATGGCGAGGCTCGACAGTCGAACCGGTTATGACCTGACATGTGTATTTACACAAATTTGGTTTCTGGAAAAGGTTAAACTCACAATTTGCCTTGGGTCACCTTTGTCTCGATTTTATCTGTATTTACTTTTATTTATTCAGCTGTGTTTGCCATCAAACAGGCTGGGCAATGGAAAGCTTTCACAACTAATACTAAGAAAGCGAAACGGAGACTATTATCATCATAAGTAACCTGACTCGTCGGATGCATAACAGGACGCAAGCACCTGTGAGGTATCTGAGCATCTAAGACTGCTGCCTTCCTCTGCAAATGAGATTGATTGAAGTCACTTCCTTGCAGCAGTCCCAGAATGTGTTAAGCCCAGAGTCGTTCCTTAACAAACATATCTGCGGTTAAAGAAGCGGATACGTTTTTAGACATGATAACAGGTATAATCCAGGCTTTTTTTTTTAGCCAGATCTGTGCAAAATTCACAGTGTAACATTTTGCCAAATTTCTTTTCTCATTTGACTCTCAGTTTGGTTTTGCAGCTATGTGAGAAAGGTTTTATCCTGTGTGAAACATGACTCACCATCAGCATCATGCTGTTATAGTTGACAGCCTCTCCATGAAAACTGGTCTATTTTTGACTGAGAATGGCTACTAGGGGGCATGTTGTATAGATTACTAACCGAGGAGGAGGAAAGGAGGTGTGTGCGTGCGTGCGTGCATGCGTGCATGCATGCATGCATGCATGCGTGTGTGTCCTGCACATATCTTTGTGTAAAGCCGTTTGGTCACACACCCCTGCTTTCTTTTCAGGTGTGGACGTGCAAGAAGCAGAGGAAGACTGCAAAACCGAGGCAACAACTCCCACCTCTTTTGAACCTGCTGGCCAATCGCAAATGAGCACGTTGGAGCTAGACGAATTGGCTCCCGAGGAGGTTACTCCAGTTACTCCATCACAGGAGGAAGCCAGTCCTGTAGAGGAAGACACTAGTCCTGCAGAGGAAGTAAGGCCACCGGAAGAGGGAGCGTCTCCTGCAGATCTTGCACAGCCCAAAGAGGAGAAAGACTCTGAGAAGAGAGAGGAGCCCGAGGGCGACACAGACTCGAGCAGCCAGTCAGTGGATGAACTGCTGGCTGATTGGCGGGAAGACTTGGAGGCGTTCCAGCAGATGGAGAAGGATGAGCTCTGACAGCCGTCGGGTGTGTCGTGCCCTGTGACTGCGGTTTGGTCCCACTGTGGGGAGAAACAATGGCGGGAACACATCTTCACACGTCACCAGCCTCGGTCTCGTGAAGTCAAAGGAAGCTGGGGAGATGTCTTTCATGACTGTTTCTTCTCTTGCTCTCTGTGTGGATGGTATCACGTGCCAAGGCGAGCCCACATACTGTGTCTCTGGACCATAAGGGAGTCCATTTTAGCCTGGTAGATGGTGGATAAGAGACCAGGGTTCTTACCTCACTTTCTCGTACAATTTCTGTTAATCTGTCATAACAAGCCCTAACGAATGACACGGACCAGACTGTGTGTAACAGCGTCTCACGTTCCACTCCAAATTACTTCTCACACTGTTGTTCTCTCTATGCATTTCTGACTCCTCCTTGCTCAAATGAATGCTGGTCCAAAAACTTCATTCTGACTGATTAACCCATCGACCAATTCTTTTTATTTAAATGTGATGATTGTTTGTGATGATGCGTTTACTGTTGTCAGTAATGCTAAAGCGTACACTGAGACTTTTCAATTAGAGATCTATGTCATGTTGCCTCGACTGATTTTACGTGGGCGCTCGCCCGCTATCTGTTGGAAAAGAAGTGATTTAAAAATAAAATATTTCATTCAAAAATGGCGCTTTCTTCTAAAAGTCAATGTTTTTACCACTTTTTACATTACAAAATGTTTTTTTTTTTTACATTGTGAAGTGGTTTAACATCTGAAGTTTATTCAAAAGAAGAAAACTCCTCTTGGATTTAACCTTGTCTACTTCTTTATTAGAATATGACGTAAAATCAGCAAAATTCATCAATCTTCTCCCATTTTAGGGGTTATTTTCAATGAATTGCAGCATCTCAACCCAACATGCAGCTTTAAAATAGCATAAACTCAAAGAATCAAGCAAGTCTTCCCGATTTCCCTCTCAATTTTTATTCAATTCCTTCATTTCTGGTCTTATTTCTGCTCCGTACAGTCAGTCAGCAGCTACGGCACCACTGACAGATCACATAGCGCCCCCCTGTGGCGCCTTCCGTCTGTGTGATCCATCCCCCGGCGCTGCTGAGGGTGTGTCTGCTCCACCCGATGTGGTCCAGAGGTGGTTGTTTGTGGGGCTGAACCAGAACCTGAGCGAAGCGGCGCCACATTATTTCAGTCAGCACATCTCTATAAATACATATTTACGCTTCACGATTTCCTCCAGAGAGATAAAGTTTAGTGTTGAGTTTGTCAAAAAGATCCTGCATCTTATTCAACATGAAGTCCTGAATTTGCATAAATGTGTGTATGACCAGGCCCAAGCTGATTAAAGCATAGATGGAAGAAGTGCTCATGTTTTTATGTTTGATAAAAGTTGCCAGTAAAGTTCTGCATGAATGAAAGGAACAAACGTGAAAATGTTTATTATTATTCTAATGATCATAATACTGGATTATTATGACTGATACATTGACATGAAAGCAGCATTTTAATGCCACAGCTTTCAGGTAAATGTATTCAAAAACTGCCTCTGACATGTAGTTTGAGTAGAAGCATAAGTAAGTAAAGTACAAGTAACTCTTATTGCACATAAGTACACAACTTGAGTAAATTTACTTTACTTTTCACTATGAAAGTGACAGCAAACATGGGACATTTTTCTAAAAGTGTTTTGTTAATGGATCTCCTCCTCTGCATTAGAGCTGATAACCCCCACAGACCGCCTCCTGCAAACACGACCAGCTCACGGTGAACCACTTCCATCACTGGGACCAGTACAAAGCAGCAGCAGCAGCAGCTCTGGTCCAGCAGTGATTGCTGAGTTGGTGGGGCGCTCCTCAGCAAGATGGCTGCATTGCTGCGCGCAATAGTGGCATCCTGGTGAAATGACGCAAGCCACAGTTTACGCTCAGTCCTCGAGGCTCTCGGCTCTCCAGTCTCCATAGCGCAGATCCCGCCCGACACACAGCCGGAAGACCGACCGGCTACCCTCCAGTGGACCGAGCGGAACCGGTTCATCTGAGTAAGTAGCAGCGTGAATTACTTGTTTAATCGTCTCCCGGAGGTGTCATTTCACCCTCGGTGTAAACCACGCTCCCGCTTGTGGTTTCCTTCTCTCTTTACTCCTCGCTTTTGTTGTTGTTTCCTGAGTGTGCCGTGATTACCCGGCGCTCTCCTTCCTGCACACTGGGCTTCGCATCTGTCGGTGTTTTGTTGTTATTGTCGTCGGTGCTGCTCGCTGCAACGCGACCGCAGCTTTTTCCTCCTTTTATTAGCGATAAAACACAAACACACACAAGAGGGCTTCGTGAGGGAGACGTGCACGTTTCGTGGGAAGTGTGTGAGTGTGCTCGCTCGGCGCATTTCAAATTTTTTCCACACATCCTGGTTGGCTGGTGCCACCTCGTCCCGCTGCTCCCTCTCCGCCTGCCGCGCGGCCGTTCGCGGGGCTCAGCGGAGGGAGCACGGACCCGGGCCGGCCGAGGCTTCGGGCCGTTAACCTTTGTGGAAATGAAACTATGTGTGCGCACACGGAGAGCGTTTGCAGTCCCACAACTCTGCTCCTGCGGGGAACAAAGCGCCCAGTGTCTCGTCGTGGCGCAGCTGGACACAGCTGTTGAGCCGAGCTGCGGCTCCGGGACAGGACAGAGCTCTGTGGCCGGGCCAGGGGCCACTACAACGGCTGCTGTACAGCCTGTGCGCCTCGCAGCTCTCATAGCGTGAAGGGGGAGCAGCATTGCCTTCTGCTGACCACCACACATAACCATGAGAAGGCTGGTTTTTTGCTCATTACTGCTGTAGCTCTGCCTCAGAGGGAAGACAGGAGCTGCTGGATGATATTAGGAAAGTCACCGCAGCCAGAATTAGATTTGATATACAGGCTCATTTGCAGCTCATTAGCCAAAACTTCGCCCCAGTCCATTTCAGAATGCATTCGTCCCCACTTCCTCAGACACAGAGGGGCTGGACGAGTTCCCTATCTGCTGTGTTTGCTGCTGTTTTAGCTGCTGTAGATTTCCCCGTCTGATGGACACCAGAGCAGGACATTCATTTGGTGGCTGTGCAGCATCCTGGTGTGAAAGTAGGCTGGCGGTACAGGACGCAGCATCCGGTCACCAGCAGCTTACATCAGGGTTATATAGGTTACAATCAAGTGGCGGCAATCCTGTGAGTGGATGTTGCGAGTCCCCCTCCCTGCTTGATTTATCTGTCTGTCTTCATCTGTCTGCCTCCATCTGCCTGTCTCTCCCACCCTCCCTTGCTTGGTAATCACACACTGTGGTGTGTATGTGCATGTGAGTCGTTGCTCACATATGGCTTTTGGTTCCGGTGGCTAGCGAAAGACACTGAAACACAAGAGTCTCGCTCCTCCTCCTCGCTCCTCTTTCTTCCTCTCTGTCTGTTTCTCCAAGGCAGGAGGATCTATTCTTAGTCCTCCTCCCTCTTCTTCGTCCCCTCCATCATCATCGCCATCGTCTGCCCGCCAAGGCCTGTCCACCTGTGGCCTCCTCACCTCCAGCTGATTAACCAGCATGTCAGGTGATTCTTCGGCCCCCTGTTTTGGTTATGATGCAACACCTGTGATGTCACCGTGTGAGGAGGTGGAGGGTTTCCATGGTTACCAGGATGTCTTCTCCATCTGTGTGTGTGTGTGGGCGTGGGAGGGAGTTCCCATGACTGTGTCTTACATCCAGTTTGTGCTTGCTTTGTGCGCTCAGCGCCGTCAGGTGTGATGAGGAGGTCGGCGTTGCCGTGCAGACAGCGCGAGGCCAGCACAACACGATCCCCCCGGGTTCTGTGTCAGTTTGACCGAGGGGCTCGCCGGCCGATCGGCTTGGTCTACCGGGCTGAATAATCAAAGCTCAAGCTAGCAAACGTTGCAGCAGGAAACCCGGGAGCTGCATCTGTCATGTGCCTTATTTCTGGTTTTGTGTGGTTTTATGTGTCTGCATTGCAGTGGACGAGCAGATCAGCGGATGTGGGCTGTTTCTGCCGTCGGTGGTCTTCTGACTGCTCGCCGTTTGAGTCAGCGGGGCCTGGCCGTGCAGCCTGCACGCATGTATCTGCCCCCTGATAAAGCAGCGTCCCTCTGTGTCCCTCGCTGTGTTTACAGTGCAGTTTGTGTCCAGAGTCCAGTTGGGATGGGACACGGAGGCAGACTTTAGCCTGCCAGGTTTTTTCTCGTCTCTTATTTCTTCTCCTCACTCCCGTGCTCTCTCTGAAGTGCTGTGCGAATCTCTGCACAGTGTTTTCCCATCAGACAGACTGCATCTGTTTCCCATCGCCGCCGTAGATAAAATGCTGTGTGAAAGGAGCTCTCGCAGGCCCGTTCCTGCAGAGATAATGACAAGTCCGCCGATGGACTGATGTGAGGGAAGAAATGGAGGGTTCGGCCTTCCAATAAAAGCCCCTGCATTCGACATGAAGACAGGTGATGAAGGTGAAAATGAAACACACTCTCCTGTCTTTGGTTGAAAGTTGGCTGGTCAGTGATGGAGATCTTAAAGGCGACTGAGCGGGATTAACTTCCAACACGTTCCCGGCTCACACAGCATTTTATCAGGAGCTCATTGCTTTATATGATATTTAGATGGGATCTTTAACGTGTAACCTTTGTTCACTCTAGCTGCTTTTCTAGACTGGATGACTAGTAGAAATCACAGCATTGCAGGTATAAAACATTGTTTTTGTTTGCTCTACGCCTCAACATTGATATGAATTGGTGTATTGGCTGTGATCGCGATCAGTTTTACTATGACTGTCTATGACTGGGCAGTCATTCAGTGTTGTTTATCGACTTCCAGCTGATTCACATTGTTATTATATCAAATTCAGATCACTTCTTTTGTCGGCCAAAATCCAGAAAGATGCAGTTTAATATCACATATGACAAAAAAACAGCATCAAACTCTTACATTTGATCCTGGAATCAGCAAACATGAAAAATGACTGAAAATATGAACTTAACAGCTGATTGTTTCAGCTCTTTTAGGCGAGCTGTAATTAAAAACCAACAAAATTAATATTTGTTTTACACACATATGAAAAGTGTGGTCTCGTGTCGTCGTGCGCCGCCTCCCTCAGACGACTCCTGCTAACATCAGAAGAATCTTTTTTTTTTGAATAAAACATGAACCTTCTGAGGAAAAAGCCGAGGTGCTTATTCACGTAACAAACGGCAAATATTTACTGAGCGTGGCTTCTGCTGAGGCAGTCAAATAACTAAATGTGTCAAAAAAATGAGACGTGTCAGGATCCGCGAGGCAGTTTCCAGGGGGAGCCCTGCTTTTTGACATTTGCATACATTTTCCATATCGTGTTACATGTATGGAAATGGCCTCATAATGAAAGTGCTGTCGGCGGCTCGTGAATTATAATAACCTCATGTTGGGCGTCATTAGTCTCTCGGACGATTGATTAAAAACTGTTGAGGAGTCCATCGCCGTGGCGTGCGTGTGCCGCTCTGCAGGATAATGGACGAGGAAAAGCTCTGGTTTGCATGTGAAAGAACAACATTGTGGATATTGTGTCACACCGGCCATGTTGAGCCGTGAAACACCGCCTCGTCTGCAGCTCGCCGGCGAAACGTTTCAATGTGCTTCATTCACACGCGCTTGCATCCAAAAAGGCTTTTGCCAATTATCCTGCAGCATGCTCGCCAATTACGCAGAGATTGATATTTATTTCCTTCAGCTGTGGTAAATTTCTAATGAATATTGATGCTGGTATTCTTCTATTTTGCCGGTTGTGGGTTGCTTTGTTAGCAGTTCAGATGGATTTGGGAGAGAAAACATAAACATGTTTGACCTTGTGCGGCTGCTGTGTTGGAGAGGGCCCGCTCCATCAGCCATGTGCAGCTGTCTGCTGCTCAATGTGATGAACAAGCACTTACTCACACATGCTAAACGCAAATGCATAAAGGCAGTAAAAACATACACCACAATGCTGAGCACCTTTTATAGAGCCTGGGCAGACTTTGTCGTCAACGCAGGAGGAAGTCACAATATCGCCGAAGCGTTTCTCCAGTTACTTTTCCAACCTTTTGATCCTGCTCTCACACATCGATCACCTCCGGCTCTGACCTGCTTTTACCTCAGTCACAACTGGAAGCAGCAGAACAGAGAGTCGGAGGGAGTGAAACGGCCATGACTACTTTCTTTTTGCTCTTTCAGGGAATCTGTCTCGCTCTTGAGAAGCCAGCGACACAAACGCAGGCTGGTAATAGGCCTCCGAGGAGACATTTTATCCCCCGGCCTAGTCTCTATTAGGTGGAACAATCTGTTTTTGTATGGTTTGGTTCTACCTGCACCAAGATGTGGCCCAGCGCAGCTCGGATTTCAGTTAGACTACCGTGCCGGTCTTTGACGTTCGGCTGCTCGCGGTAATCTGAAATGTTCTCATCCACTGCTCCGTTGTTTCATCCATCTCTCATTCTGTCTCTCTCTCTCAAAGGAAAAGGTAAAAGCCATCCAGACCTCTCAATTTCAGCTCGAATGGTTTTTATGAGCCTGGAGTAAAAACATAGGCCTCTTGCCAAAGTATACAGTATGTATGTGAGGACTTGTATTAAAGGCACTCTTATTTCTTCCCCTGCACATGCCCTAGCTGTGTGCAGTGTGTCTGTCATTGTCAGTCACCCTGCCAGGCTGCAGCTACAGGACAGAGGAACCCCTGTATCCACCCCCCCACCTCTGTTTCTACGCCCCATCCCTCCCTCTCTGACCACTTGTCACCCTCATTACAACGGTACGAAAGAGGAGAGAGCTCACACAGCGAGGCAGAGGGGGAATGGAGACGTACGCTTTAAGCATCAGCAGAACGCTCGGGAGAAACCTTTATTGTCCACCGGTGTGTTGGCACGGCCTCCCAGGCTTGTCAGACTGATGGAGTGCTTAAACTGGGACAAGAGGAGAGGTGCAGCATTTGCTGCCTGGCTAGAGTAAATATTATGGCGCGTTGGCCCAGGAGTTGTACTCCTGACTCTGTCACAGAGAGGCAAAGACACTGTGGACACACTGCAGCACACAGCAGTCATTCTCCACCAGTGTCCTGAAGCCACTTAAGGTACACCACTCATCTGGAGATTTTTATGGCTACTGCAAGAGAAACAGGTTAAATTTGTTGGGTGAAGCATTTGCTGTTGCACGAAGTTTGGGTGATATATACAGTGAGATGATATAAAGTGTCATCAGGGTTGAACAATTAATGGAAATATTATGGAAACTTGGTCGAGTGCAGCATCCAGATTGCAGAAGCTGCATTTTGTGTAGATAAAGGTAAAATGTGCAATGATAAGAAAGTAGTGTAGTGCTGCAGTGATGCCCTGACATACAAACCTTGTTCTCCTGTTTGTTTGGTACAGAAATGTCACATCGTCATGATTTTAATAGTTTTTTCAGTGAAAATGAAATGCCAAAATGTTCATTCCCACCTCATATTGTAGTCCTAGCATCTCACAAAATAATCTTTTTACCATATCATGCAGCCCTGATGGACCTTTTTACTATATCATGATTGAAATGAGACCTGAGGACATGGACTGTGGTTGAGGATTTGATCCATATTGTCCACTCCTGTTATTGAAGAGAATTTCAATAATATGTGAATTTGAAGCCCAATCGATACAAACACTTTTATCAACACAGACTTTCAGGTGAGCCAGTTTCAGGTGGCAGTATTGACATGTAGCAGGGTGTGAAAAGAGCGTTTGGTAATGTCTGCTTTCATCAAATCCAGTCATACAGGTTGCAGCTCATTGTGAAAATCCTGTAATATCAAAATTGCCATAAAGCCGTCCTGCTCATTGATTTTCCCATTGGATTTTGCCACTGGTTGCTTCACACACCCAGATATAATAAAAGGGTGTCCACCTCCACCTGTTATCGTTATGGTGATATATGATCATGTCATCAGTGGTTTTACAGAGGTGGACCACCTCACCTGAAAGAAATCATGAAAACTTTAAACATTTTTATGAAATTAAACATTAACCTCAAAGGAAAAAAGCCCAGAGGCGCCATTTCACATTTCACTGTCTCATTTAATGAGTGTGACCTTTGTTTAGTCATCCACTGACTGAACTGATCATGGGATGAGTCAAGTTACGGGTGTCTTTTGTACCACTTTGGCTAAACGTTCGTCTGGAGGAATCTCTGAGCTCCGCGTGTTTCCAGTCCGGCTTACGCATTAAGATTCTGTGGATGTGGCCACTGTAACGAGAAGCGCCGCTCGCACATCGCAGTGCACTGACCGGCTCAGTTTAATGCAGAGCGGCGCAGACCGGCAGAGCGTGCCTCGGCATGATGAAGCAGAGGATGAATCTCCGCTCGGTCACAGGTGGATACCCTGAGAGGCCTGCCCTGCAGCTCCGAGTCTCCCTGAGGCTTTGACTGTGGCTGAAGTCATCACTTCCCCTCCCAGGCTTTCCAGTCTGGTTTCTTACCAGGAAGCTGAATCACAGTCAGACACTCCTGCTCCAGCAGCCCTGTGACGGGAAGCGATAAACCCAGAGAGAAAGATCAAATCCATGCAGAACACAAGCCTGCTACACACCCCCGAAACATCCTTCTAGTGCTGCTCTGTCTTTCACCTTTGCTCAGCCAGTTTTTCAGGCTCTGTGGTCGCTCGCTCGCTCTGCCTCTGGCACAACCCTGCGTTTGAGAAACCTTGGCGCTGCACACTGCTCGGCCTGTGTGCGCCGTGTGTGTTTATGCAAGCATTCACACACACGCATCTCCCTGCGCAGTCCTTTTTGAGTTCCTCCTTTGACAAACTGACTAGTAAAGAAGGCTTATTCACACGACTCCGCGTAGGTCACGTCTCACCTCCAGGTATGCAGGCACGGACAAGCCTACGTGTTTGCCAAATCGGATCCGTTTTAAGGCCTTGGTGCTTTGCCATGCGTTGAGGAATCCTTGTGGCCTTCACATGCATGCAGGAGAGTTCTCAGCCCTTTGGCTTTTATTATTGTTTTGATGTGTTTAACATTGCTCACGGGGTAAAACATCGAGAGACGGCCCTCTGCCAAATCTGGTGTAAGTTTAGCTGGAGATGACGCAAGACCTGCAAGCTGACATCATGGCATTATTTATATCTCTAAATTAGGCTACCGCTTTGCTTTGGTGAGCATGAATGTTAAGCATCAGGAGCGAGCTGAGTGGACCCTGTGGTGGTTGTGTGCCAGTTGGTATTAAGAAGTCTTATCCCCTTCAGGCGATGTGATGTTTAGCAGATCACGCCGGCTCATCTTGTGTTTGTGTGACAGCAGGAGCGAGAGATAGTTGGTGTTAGGGTCTTCAGCTGACTCGCCAGACTAAGCTTGTCCCATTGACACAC
This sequence comes from Chaetodon trifasciatus, assembly GCA_037975065.1. Classification (NCBI taxonomy): domain Eukaryota; kingdom Metazoa; phylum Chordata; class Actinopteri; order Chaetodontiformes; family Chaetodontidae; genus Chaetodon; species Chaetodon trifasciatus. The sequence continues at coordinate 2,213,475 of JBBMOE010000022.1, forward strand.
TTCAGCGTCTGCAGGAGTAGGCGAGCTCAGAGCAGCGCACAGTCCGGCTGTCCTGTGGGTTAAATCAACACTGTGCAACGCCCCGCTGTGGTCTTGCATGTGGCACCGAGCGGCTCATTGGGTTGGAGCTCAGTACTCGAGTCCAGCTGGGGACGCCAGTGCTAAAAGTGTACGCGCTGATCTCATTGTACAGTGAAACACATGCAAAAGAGTCAGAGGATGCGAACGAGCGGTTAGCACTGGCGCACTGGAATATTCCCGAGCCTTTAGTTTGCTTTGCTGCAGCGGTTTCCAGCCTTTTTAATACGAAGCATTCGGTGCATGACTATGAGTTGTGAGCCGTTCAATCAAAAAGTAATTTTCCCTTCTCTGACTCTCATGTGAGGAATTCTAAAGGCTTTTAGGGGTAAAATCAGGTATTAAAAGAATCCAAAAGCTGAGAAAAGGCAGAAAAATACACATTTTTTTGTCATTTCCTCCTGCGGTAATCCGTTTGTGACCCTCGAGGATGAGAATCCTGCTTTATCGCTGGATTTGATTAAAAAAAAAATCACATTTTTTAAAAAAGAAAGATCTTGAATTTGATTAAAACAGAACACCAAAATCAATACTGTGCCTCTCTCATCAAACCAAGGAGTCCAGGATCTTGCCAAACACCATTTTTGACTTCTTGATGCTTAGATTTCAACAGCCAACTGATTTCTGTGCCGTTGTGAAGCCGCCTTATTACAGACTGCACAGTTATTTATTTATAGGTGTATTTGGCTTCGTAATAGTCGGCCTACTAGCTGTAGCCTATATGTATAACCCGAGTAATAGCAGCTTGGCTTACAGATTCGCACAGCCTAGCATTATCCCTGCACACAACAATAGCTCTGGGACTGCTAGGTCTATTTTTAGCCTGCTCCTACTCACAATTTGATGTTTCAATACACACAAATCAAAGCCCTTCAAACAGATGCTGCCCACACACTGGAGACCCTTTGAAACTTAAAATCTATCAAGGCTGCTCATGCTTCTCAGTGCACTTCCGTCAGTGGTTTCAGAGGGGATTCTCTTTAATATTCACTTCAGTTCCACACTAATAGCCCAGAGTAAAGATAAACTCGACTGGTCCCTCGCTGCTCTCCTCTCTTTTCTGTCTCTGTAGCCCTCTCTGGCTTTTTGTGTCTCTGTGATTACCTGACAGGTGACACGCGGCCCGGCGGCAGTGTTTCAGGGTACACGGCTCGTCCTCCTCGGAGCAGAAATCTCGTTCAAGCGACCTGCGTCAGGAGACAGATTATGCCGGATGAGATTATTTTTGAAACTTTGCCGCTAGAGTCTCTCTGTGATGACATGCCTGAGACTGCGTTAAGACCATCCAGCTGTGCACGTCTGTGTGGGTTTATGAGTGTGTTAGAGAGCCACGATTGAGTCGTTCCAGAGCGGCAGTCGTAGTAAGAGGTGTCCCAGGCCGCCTGGGACGGGCTGATAAGCTGCTCTCTAGACCAGGACACACACAGATCGGGCCACAGGTGACACAAGCGCACATATCCAAAGCCTGTGTGTGTGCATGTGTGCATATGTGAGTCTCTTGATTCTCTCTCCCTGAGTACAGCCTCGTCTCACCTGCAGGCCCTTTGAGAAATTCATGTGTAAGCTCTGCTCAGACTGCAGAGATTAATGTTGCTTTACCTGGAGAGCTGAGAAAAGATTATACAAAACTCCACCATCCGGTACTGAACATACACACACACAGACCTCACGCATCCGCCACAGGATTAAAGGATAATTGATTTAAACTTCATTCTTATATTTGTGCTTTTGGCTCTTGGTTATACCGCTGTATTCACCATAGGGTTGCCACTTTTTTTAACAAATCCCATTTGAGCAAATTCTAACCCACATCACAGAATGCTAAGCTAACTTCAGATTCGTTGGTACGGATTTAGAAAAAGGATGCAAACATCCTCATCTTTTCCGTCTGCGGTGTCGATTCCAAACTGGTTCCTCGCATTCCCTCTCAGATGATGGTGTCATTATTACCCATTTGGTTTGTTGGTTTCCTTCAGTTTGTGATAACAAAGAGAGTTATTGTCCCGTTTACTGATGGAGCTGGAGCTGGACCAATGCAATATACTATATAGGAGTATATAGTGGCTGATGAGTAAGGAAAAATTGCATTTCATTTTTCATATGTAAAATGTCCCACCCAGTATATAGTTATTTATGGACTTCTTATTAAAATGTTTCATGTGCTTAGGTTTAAATATGTGCAGATATACCAGATTTCAGAAAATCTGAAATATCGATGACCATGTCGGCTTCAAAAATCAGTTTAGCTCGGGCTCCAGACGGGACAGCAGACCCATGAAATGTCATTTTGAATTCCTGTCTGTTTTAAAAACGTTCCCTGCTGGAGTGAAACGCAGAGCCTGCTGCGCTCACACGGTGAATTCTGAATTTGGACAGATTATCATAGGTTGAATATTTAATTCTTTTAACACATTTGAGTTATTGGATAAAAAGCCCTAACTCTCCAAGTTAACTGCTGAGACCTGTGATGGTGCTTTAGTGAGGTCTGACAGTGAAAGAAACGATCAGACAGCCAATCAGACAGGTTGTAAACAAGTCAGATTACAGCGTCTCACCCCCTTCAGGTGAAACTGAAAGTGAACCACAACGGGAACACAGTATAGCCGCGACTGTCCATACAGTGAACTCCACCAGCACCCATCACGCAGGAACCACTCCCTGTGTCCACCTGGCGCTTTGTGTCGTGTCCACAGAGGTGGAGGCTGGTCGGCCGCAGCCTTAACACAGGAGTAAACACTGGCCTCCTGTCAACTTCAAACGCACCGGGGATCACTCAAGGAGGGAGGAGGGGCCGGCGGCGCTCTTTTGAAGCTCTGCACTCGTCTTTCTCTCTGGCCTCTTTCCATCCAACCTATTTTTCATCCTTTACTTCTCCCCTGTCCCCCACCTACTTCCTCCCTTTCTTTCACTTTTCTGCCTCTCCGGAGAGCCACCCCAGCCCCCTCTGCTCTCTTCATCTCAGGCTGTTTTCACACCTACAGTTGGCTTGCTCTGGTGCGTTTTATCAATGGTTCGATTTCTTTTCACGCAGAGAAAAACCCAAGAGACAAAATGCAGCACTGCAAGCCATGTGAGAACGTTAGCTTCACTCATTGGTCAGATGTTTCTGGGGCGGGAGCAAGAATGTAAACACAGGAAGAAGGAGGTCCGCTGGCCGAATGCAACATACTACATTGCACAAATCCAGCCCCTCTTCTCATTTCTCAGTTTGAACATCCTTGATTCCTTTCCTCGCCTCCTCTCCCCGCATCTTAGTCCCTCAAACCCAAGAGGCAAAGTGCCAAAAAAATTACACAAAGGATACACCTGTGCATCCTCGCTCCTCCATCAAGCCTCCTCTCTCCTTGAGGTGTATTTAAGGAATTGAGACTTCCTTCATGATACACTGGATCCATTGATGGATGGATGTTTGTTTTCTATGGAGAGCAGGAGATCGGGCCTCGTGATGCATGATGGATAGTGCATGGCAAATTGACAGACTAGTTGCCGTATCCAAATTTGCATAATCACGGTTCATCCTCAGCTTCATGCAAATGCATCCGTCCAGCGAGATGCATAAGGCTCACAACCATTAAATCAAAGTGTCAAGGCAGCGCTGATAAAATATGAATCCAGATTCTGTGACTGCATTGTTTCTAAAATGTTTGCAGTACCATGATTTAGTGTACTGATTAGCTGTAGTGACCCGGCAGCCATGTTGGAAGGTGGACGAGCCTCCGTCACCCTGCATCTGGAGCTGCTGCGGTGCGTTCAAATACGTCCTCTGTGTGTCTGTGCCTTTAAATTCACTCCAGGCTACGGGAGCTGTTTTGCTCAAACTTGCAGGGTACGCCTAGTAGCTGGGTCGGATCGGGGTCAGATCACTTTCCCGCCACAAACGAGCCGCACTAGATTTCCTCTTAAAAGGGTCTTGGTCTGGTTGTTTGGGCCACGCCGGGGTTTGACTGACAGCTTTCACACCAGCCCAAAGGAACCGCGCTCACCTTGCAAACGCAGCAGGGCTCGTTTAAATTGAACCAAACGGGTTAGGTGTGAAAGCACTTCACCGCTCGTCCTCCTCTCACTTATGTTCTGATGTTGCAGATTTATTTTTGGTGATAGGTAACCATTGGCTGCCTCTGTTTGTGTTGGTGTGTGTGTGTGTGTTTCGTTGCTGGCAGCAGTCAGATGGGCTCTGTCAATGACAGCATATGGCATGTGTGAGTGGCGTGCAGACTATCTATAGTGTAAAGTGTGTGACAGTGCGTGTGATTGATTGACAGTGACGTTCACAGCTTGGTGTCAGCTGTCCTTCTGGATGGGAGGGCTTTTCTTTCCTCTTTTCTGAATAATAAGCAGGTGTTATGTTTATTTTAGTCCCACTCTTGTGATGTTTAGAGGGAGGCGTTTAAGGACACTTCAGCTGGGTAGATTTAAGCCGACAAAGTTTGAAAACGGTGTTGAAATTATTAGCTGGCCTACAGAATCAAAGTGTATTTAATGTTTTAAAGCTGATCAAAATCTTTATATTAATGCATCAAATGGCTGCTTGTAATGTGAAAGGTATTGCTTCTGGTGATGAACCCTCATTATCGCCCGACTCTGCAGCTCCCCTCTGCTACACAGAGCTTTTTAGCGTCTTTTAGCTCATTGTTTTGGTTGTCCGGCCGGCAAATTCATTCTTTTGGTTCATTGTGAACATCCTGAACAGTTTTCTGAAGAAAAGCTCAGATAAACCCACCGTACACTATCCACCCAGCACCAAACAGCAGACAGACAGTGTTAGCAGCTAGCTGGTGAGCTGGTTTAGCATTTAGCTTTAGCATTTAGCAGCTAAAGAGCCAGATATTTCCCTCAAGAGTTAGTGAAGAACAAAACGGAGAAAAGAAGAGTGAATATTGGACTGACGTTCTTTTAATGGGCAGAAACATGATTCCAACTGAATGCTAATGTTCTGTGTCGACAAGTAAAGACAAGTAAGACAAGTAAACGCTTTGCTAACACCTTCGTCTTATGAGGTGATAGCATGTACAGCTTAGGCTACACCCAAACAGCCAAAACAAAGATCAGTTAATACTGCTTTAAGCAATTCATCAAATAAATACATAATGAAACGCTTGTGTCGGCCTTGTTGCTGTGCATTAAAGATAATGTTTTGACTTTTAAGAATTAAACAGAAAAATAATCACTGCCTCCATATTATGAGATATATGCATGTCATTGAAACGCTGATTTATTTGCAGCCCTACTTCAAACCAGATCATCTTGTTTATTTGCCCACTGGGCCATCCCTACTGCTCTCCACATGTAATGACAGTCGTTATGTTTAACCCTGAAAGGAGCACTTACGAGGCTGAAGTACTAATCTGCAACACTTCCACATAAATGCTCGCTCCGCTTTCTGCTGGTGTGTCATGACTCAACCTATATTGGATGTGAGATTGAAGGAAGTAATATCAGGTTTCATATCTAAAATGCAGCCAAATGTATTTTTCTGAACAAGTAAAGCCTTGAACACCTTTCTGTGAAGTGTTGGCACTGTTTGCTAGTGTAGCATTGACTCGATTTGCAGATCAGGGCGTCCTCTTTGAAGGGGAGGCAAATCTCTCGCTGTATGAAGCATTTCTCATCGATTGACCCAGTTTGTTTGGAGTAAAGACGAAGAAGTGGTTACGCATCGTGACAAGGCGACACCTACAAAGCACGTTGTTAAAGCAGTGTTTCTCATTTCACGATGTTCGTCTCTCTCCAGGTGAGAGTGCGATGAGGAGAGGTTTCAGAGTGTGAGGCCATGGGCTGCACCTCGGCCAAACAGGTGTCGGCCGTGCCCAGCGATGAGGAGGGACGCGGCAAGGCCTACAGCAACGGAGACCTCTTCACCGGTCAGTACGCATGCACACACACACACACACAGATGTCAATAAAATCTTAACAGCTCCATTTCACTCCGTTAATTGCTCAGTGCAGACCCATCACCCCGTGTGCCCTCACAGTATATTTTCTTCATTATGGCTCACAGTCCTCTGGCAGAGTGTTAACTTCTCCATTTCAGACAATAACTGTCAACACCGCAGTTTTATTGGAGTCATCCGTGTTGACAGTTCATGTAAGAGAGAGGAAGTAACCCGTTAGCGAGGCCGCAGCGTGTAGCTCTGCGCTCGCTCAGGTGTTGTGTACGGTGTCCTTGACGCCCGTAATGCTTTGGAAAGCAGAGGTGAGACTTGAGAGAGAAAGCAGAAAAGGAAGTGAGGGGAAAGGAGTGAGAAATGATGAGCGGAGATTGCACAGGTGTAGTTAAAAGGCCACTCGACCGATGAGTCCTGCTCAGCCTGTCAAATGTCAAATGTTGTGTTTTGTGTGGCTCTGGAGGAAGTTTTCCAAAGTTTCAGACTGAATCTTTCTCGGCTTGAGCACGAGACTTCAGAGTTTTTACAGCGAGCGTGTGCGAGGTCTGAAAGAAAGGAGCGTTCAGGAAGCAGGGGGGTTCTGATGAAATATACTACTAAGTTGCATTATGGGAAATGTAGGATCCATTGTTTTTGGGGCTTGACCCATATCAGGGACTAAATATCTCAGCTCCTACAGCTGCGATTTTAACCGTTTTTTCTTTAATCCATAACTTTTGAGTGCTTCAAGATTATGGAAGTGCATTACTAAATTGCTGTTTTGCCCTGAAGAAGGACAAAAAGCATTAATATCAGACAATATATACAGCAATATAGCTGTTTTTAATGCTGAAATGTTAGATATCATACCTTTAAAGTCATAAGATAAAAAGGTTGGTGAACACTGGATCACTCTGTCTTAGATGGAGACAATTAATCAACAGTTTCAACAATTAATTCATCGTTTGCTTTAATTCTCAAGCAAAAATACCAAACACGCTCCCTCTGAGCTGCAGGGATTTGCTGCTGTTCTCTGTTTTACATCATTATACGACTTTTTGACTTAGGTGGTGAAATTGTTGGGTCGATGTTTGCCATTCGATCCTCCGCACTGAATCTCTCCTGTTGCTGCCTGCGTGGGTGAAGACGCTTGGGACAAACGCCAAACATGATGTAATTTTTAAAATCGATTAATTGCAAAAAGTAATGGACAGATTAATCTGGAATGTGTGTAATTGTCAGCTGCAGCTTGAGCTTTATTAATAGCTCGCAGGCTGTTGTGCAACGAGGGACAGGACTGAAAGTGAAAGCCAGAGAAAGAGAGATGATGGGTGGTAGACGGATTAACAGCGATTAAGAATTAGGAGCAACACTCTGGTGTAGCTGCACACAGGCGGATGGACGTGGCAGATGACGATCCACAGGAGGCCTCCCTCCCTCCCTCTGACCCGTCTCCCTCCCTCCTCTCCAGCCTCTCACCCTCTTTCCGCGACCTCTCTTTGACTCGCTGCTCCTCCTCATCCCTGATATTCTCTCTCCGACACGTTCTCCTCATCCAGCCTCCCCCTCCCCTCTGATCCCTCTGCCCTCACGTCCTGTTTCCCTCCTCGTCTTTTAAGGAGCAGCGAGAGCCAGGCAGGAGATGAGAGGGAGGGACGGGAGGAGTGCGCCGTTTTCCTTGAGAGAGGAAGGGAGAATGACGTGTGTTGATGCCGCCACTGCTCTTCTTTTTTTCTGCTTCTCTGTCTCGGTTAGATCGCCTCTTCCCTTCCCCGACTCAAGGCCTCATTCTTCCCTTCCCCTTTCTCTCCGTCTCTCTATTTTGGGTCTCTGGCAGCCCCCCTCCTCCTCTCTCCCTCCTCTTCCTGCCTCCATCTCCCAGTGTTTCTTCTCCCCAGCTCTTTTCCTCTCTTCTCTGGCACAACATTAGGTCAGAACCTTTTGTCCTTTCACCTCCTCTCCTCTTCCTCCCATCCTATCCCTCCAGTCTCGCTCTCAGTTAGTTAAAGGGGAATCCGGAGTGGCGGCGGCTGCCCCAGACTACTGTTTGAGCTTGTCTGTGACTGTGTGTGTGTGTGTGTGTGTGAGAGGAGGTGGGAGACCAACGTGACCTGGATAGCGTGGATTAGACTTATTTCAGGCTGCAACCTTAATAACATCCTTCCTTCACCCCCTTTGTTCTTCGTCTCATCTTCACCCGCTCTTCCTCACGTCTGGCCTTCGTGCTCCTCTTTCTCTCATTTCACTCATCGTCACATACTGTGAAGTCATTCTTTCCCATTTAACTCGGTGCCCTTTCCGACCCCGGCCGAACTGCCTCGCTGCATCCGGTGTACTTCTCGTGATCGAGGCGGAAAAGATTGGCCGGCGCTGGTGACTCGGCACGCCCACGCACACACATTCACCCCCAGTAGACCCATGTATGTTTGCATATCAGTGCATTTAGTGAGACGGCGAGTCCTGCTCTTGCTCACGCTGATCCACCTCCGACAGATTGCCTGCCAGTCAGTCAGCCTGTCCTTGTGTGTATTTCTGTGTCCCAGATATTCTGGCTGCCCGCTCTGTCAGACTCCGGCCACTAACCCCCCCCCCCCCCCCCCCCCCCC